>APFE030627262.1:9811-63740 GCA_000404065.3 Pinus taeda
CTCCAAGAGAATAAGACAAAGTTTATAGTCCAAATATTATTATGAGCTAATAATATTTGACTGTTCTATATTTAGACTGAGCAGTCACTCCGCTATGATCTAAAAATAGAAGTCCATCTATTATTTTCCAATTTGACCAATCATCCATAAACAACAACCTGCAATCCATAGACATGATCCATATGTCTAAAAATAGACTTGCGCCAAAAATAGCCTGCGGGCCCACTTAATGAAGGCGACTCTTTTCACTAAGCTCCATCATCTTGTTGCAATCTCAACATCTTCAACCTTGGGTCAGCTGCAGTTTCTTGGTATAGTGGAAAACAAAGATTAGTTGCACTTAGCTCAGCAGAGGCAGAGTACATGGCAGCAAGTCAGGCTGCATGTGAGGCCATATGGATGTGAAAGATCCTAGTGGCATTGTTTGGTCAGATGATGGATCCGACGGTGATATATTGTGATAATAAGAGTTGCATTAAACTGTCTAAAAATATAGTGTTTCATGACAGGTCCAAGCATATAGATATCCGCTATCATCATCTACGAGATTGTGTGGTCAAGAGGATCATGATGTTGCAGTATATTTCGACCGAGGAACAAGATGCAAATATTTTGACAAAGGCATTGTCAAAGGGCAAGTTTGAGTTCCATAGAGACAGGATCAGGGTTGCTGATAATACCTTTCTTGTTGAGAGGGAGTGTTGAAAAGTGTGCAACAAGAAATGCTAAATTTAGAATGTGCTAAAAATAGACCTGCTAAAAATAGCATGTCTAAAAATAGCAGTTTGGCCAGTGAGGCCATTGGCCACATTGGGTGAGAAGTGAAACTGCTAAAAATAAAAAGTTCTAAAAATAACATTTCTGGGTCCCTTCCTATTTATAGCAGTCCCTAGTCTATCTATAGGAAGTAAAATTAATTTTGGTCTTAACAACAGTTTGAAATATTAATTAATTAATTCAGTTGAGTTAATTAATTAAGGAAATTCGAATTTGAAGACTTTGTGAGCATGCACATGAGTTTCCTCCACTGATTGAGGGAATAAGCATGAATTCTATAATGAGAGAATCAGTTGACTTAGTTCTAACTAGTCAAGTCTAGTTAGATTATGTTAACAAGTTGTTAAAATAATAAAATATAGTTTGTTAATGCTTGCATGCATGTGACAACTATTATTTTAGATAACTGAGGATTCACTCATGGATAACTGTTGCATGTCAGTTCTTTTAGAGACCCATTTGAGATCAGATGTGGGACAGTGTACTATCAAAGGCTTAACTATTTCTAGTAAGTAGTTTTTGCATGGTTGAGGAACTAGTTTTCTCAAGGAATATGTAGTTGGACCATTGGTTGTTTTTGGTATGTTGGAATTAATAGCATATTCTTTTTTCATTATTTCCTGATAAAACTACGTAAGTACCATAGGGAAAGCCTATATAAACAGGGCTTGGGTGGTTCATGAGACATATCTTCATATCTTCATAGTTCATTGAGAACTGGATAGCTTGAGAGCTAATTCTTCTTGTATTGTGAAGAGGATTTCCACTTGATTGATAATACATGGTTGCGGTTTTATGCTGTTGCTTTCCCCTAGATATATCTTGTGTTATGTATGATTAATTCTCTTGATCAGTTATGCATGTTTCTACTAGATGTTGCTCATGATTTCGATTATGCTTCTGGTTAATGTTTTGTAGAAGTAGAACAAGTATTATGCTTTAGGACATTACATATATCAGTTTTTTCTACAAGTGAAACTTCTACAAAAGTCACTTGAGGTTGCAGGGGAATCTCATCCCTTGGAGTAGGTTTCCCCATCCTTTGAAACCGGTCACATTGGCTGATATATCACCTTACATCTTGATGAAAAGTGGGCCAGTAGTAACCTTCTTGCAAAATTTTGAAGGCAGTCCTCTTTGCTGCAAAATGGCCCCCACAAGTCCCATCATGACAGGTTAGGAGAATGTTAAAAACTTCCTCCTCACTGACACATCTCCTCAAAACCTGATCTAGGCCAAGTTTGAAGATATTGCCCCCAATCCAAGTGAAAGGGGCACTTTTCCTCACAATCTTGCTCTTCTCTTTTGAGGACAGGTGTGGCGGGAACTGTGTTGAAACCAAGTAATTTGCTATATCAGCAAAACATGGAGAGAGTACTGAGATAGAAAATAGGTGTTCATCTGGCATTTTATCATCGACCATTCCTTCTTCACCTACGGGCGGATCTATTCTAGACAAAAAATCAGAAACATCATTTTCCTTAACCAGCTTATCAACAATGGTTAAATAAAATTGTTGCAATAAAATCAACCATCTAATAATGCGAGCATTTACATCTGGTTTGTTCATTAAATACCTAATTACAACATGATCTGTGTGTACAAATGTTTGATAGCGGTGATGTAGTGTCTGAATTTATTTAGGGAATGGACTACAGCTAGGAGCTCCTTTTGGTTATAGTGTAGTTAATTCTTCCTTCGAAAAGTTTCTACTTACAAAATATATGGCATAAGGCAACTTCTCTTCAACCTACCCTAAGGCTGCTCCTATCGCTTTGTTCGAGGCATATGTATGAATGTGGAAAGGTAGGGCCCAATTTGGACCTCTCAAAATTGGGGCAGTCACCTGTTTACTTTTCAAGGTATCCAGAGCTTCTTGACAGTTGTCAATCCATATGAACTCAACATATTTTCCCAAAAGACCAAACAATGAAGAGGCTAGCTTACTGAAATCCTTAATGAATCTTCTATAATAACCTGCTAAACCTAGGAAACTTTGAACATCTTTTACCTTTTGAGGAGGTGGGACCCTTTGGATGATGGCAATTTTGTTGGGGTCTACCTGTAATCCTTGCTGAGAGATTGCATGACCTAGCACGGTCCCTTCAGTCATCAAGAATTCACATTTTTCAGGACTAAGGGACAGGTTCATTTCTATAAACTTGTCCAAAAATTTTCCCAGGTTAGACAAAGCTTCTTGGAAGTTAGAACCGTAAGGGGTAAAGTCATCCATATAGATTTACACTACATCATGAATGAGTTCAACAAATATACTCAATACTGCTCTCTAGAAAGTGACAGGAGCATTGCACAATCCAAAAGGAAGGACCCAATATGCAAAGGTACCCCAAGGACAAGTGAAAGTGGTCTTATCTTGGTCTTCCAGGCTAATTTGGATCTGGTTGTACCTGCTAAACCCATCTAGGAAGGAGAAAAAATTCATCCCTGCCAGGCCATCTAACACGTGATCTATGAAAGGTAAAGGAAAATGGTCCTTCTTGGTGGCCTTGTTTAGTTCTCGATAATCGACACAGATTCTTCACTTCCCATTTTTCTTTGGCACTAGCACCAAAGGAGTGACCCATTTGCTGTCAGAGATAGGGTAGATGAATCTTGTATCCAGTAACTTTTGCAGTTCTTCTTTGATAATGTCCTTAAGGGTTGGATTCATCCTCCTTTGAGGCTGCCTGATTATTTTGCAATCTTCCTTAATGTAAATGTGATGAGTATAGACTGAAGGGTGCAGTCCCTTCATCTCCTTCTAGCTCCAAGAAAAAGCATCCAAGTGGTTTCTTAATAAGCTACACAATTCTTTCTCCTGAGAGGTGGATAGGGATGAGATGATTTTCAAGGTTCTTTCTAGGCCGAATTCCATATTCTTAACTCGAAGAGAGTTCGGGTCAACCACACAGAGATCAACTAAAGGATTGGCTTGGGTTTCTTCCACCAACTCTTCTAATGGCAACACTCTAGGGGGTGGATTCTAAATCAAGTTTTCAATAAGATCATCCTCGGTTTGTGGTTTTCCCCCCATGGTAGCTTCCATTGCACATAGTGTTGTGGAATAGACTTCATCCTCATCTTCCTCCTCAAACCAAAGAGGTAAATCATCTTCTAACAAAGGTTTGGTAGGAGTATATAGGACTAGCTGCTTGGACATATGCCCATTCTTGATTGTCATGTTTCGAGCTCAACAACTAATGTAGGCATCTACAGTAGTCAACCAGGGTCTTCCAGGATGAGAGAATACCCAATGAGCTTTGCCTTTGGTTGGAGAACTAGGAAATCAGTAGGGCACTCCCAAGAATCGATGGAGACCATTACATCTTCCACAATCCCTTCAGGGGTCATGGTGGAGTGGTCTGCTAACTGTAGTACTATTGTGGTCTTTCTCAGGGAGCCCTGACGGCTGAGCTTGAGAATAGTGTCCTTGGTCATCACATTAATGGAAGCCCCTAGATTAATCAAAGTATGGGGGATTATGGTGCCATTGATGTGGACATCGACTACATGGCTTCCAGGGTCTAGATATTTCAAGAAAATTATGATTCGAATTGGATCCATAAAGAATGATTAATAGATCCATGGTTGTACCAGGTCAGGACAGACTTCAAAGGATTTAAAACAGTGATCAAGAACACCTCTAGACCAGTGGTAATGGCAGCCAATGTGGAACGACGAGGACCTTGGTCGAAGCACACTAACCTAGGCTCATGGAGACTGTGCGAAGCCAAAGTTAGCCCTTGGGAGGCCCAAATCGGGAAACAAAGGTAGTTTTTGAAGTGCGCGATTAGTGCTTAGCACTAATCGCGCATCGCTGAGTCAAAATCCTCAAAATGGAGAAGCCCCGAGCACTCAGTCACGTGGGAACAGGGAAAACTGTAGACAAAAGGCTAAAGGACAAGGCGAGACCTGCGCTCTGAAAACTGACTGTATTGATTGGGGGCACTCTCAAACAGTAAGTAGAATTGGTGAAAATGGAGTGATCCCACTCAGCGGTTGACGCATGGCAAGCGGAGGAGAGAGAAAACTGTCGTTGATCGCGCGCTAATGGTCAAGCAAGTCAATCGCGTGAAACGTGCATATGGCATTAGATCTGGAGGCCCCAGATCTAATGGCTGAGATCGCGCCCGATGGGAAAGTGGATTCGACGAGGGATTAAGCTACAGTTTGTAAAGATTTGGCATCTGATTTGACTACCAAGGTGGTAGAAGACTCATTCCATGACGTAACGGAAAAAACGAACCGACGAAGCAAATTGGTGCAGCTGCAGGAGGACATGTCGCCACTCCCTGTGAGCCTGATGATGAAGCCGAACAGGGAACTCCAAGCGAAGTTGTAGAAGGCGATCCAACAAGAATTCGAAGAGGAATCGAATAGCCAGGGGTAGAATGGCCTTAAAGTCATGCATAGGAAAAGCAGAAAGACACTAGAACCCCAAGAGGAGGATCGAACATAGAAAGGAAGAACAGAGAGAAGAAAGACAATGAAGCAACAACAGAATGGAAGACAGAGGGTTGAGCTAACCGAAGGTAGCATCAAGCACCAGAGGGTTTGAGGGATTCAAGCCATCCCAAAGAGGATCTGTCCAGACTAAGCACCACATTGGGCTCTCTCGATTATAGACCAGAAGGTCACAGAGCTGGTAAGGAAAAGAGTCTATGTACTCTAGTGGCTTGGGGCATCCAAGAACCACCCTGCCAAGAAAATTTCGTTTCAAGAGACTCACATTAAGCTCCTTCATTGTAATTCTCTACTTCAAGACACAATAAAAGAAGGCCACCACTAAGAGCTGGACCAGAGATGTAGCTCTAGAGGATAGGGTGAACTCCTTATTAAATTCTTGTGTTCTTGTATTTGCTTACTATATTTCTCTATTGTTTTCCATTTCACGTGTCTATGTATTTGCAATTTGATCGATCCGTTGCTTAAATAACATAGACACACACCAACACATGAGTCTATAATACCTGCATTTAATAAAGATTTAACTAAGGTCACTCATAGGGTGATTATCATATCAAGTGGTATCAGAGCTTTAGGCTGTAAGGCTAGACAAGCTTGTGTTAGTTTAGCTGTTGAATGCTCACTAGATCAAAGCTCAAATTAGGAAAAGGAGAGTTGGTCAAAACTAATCCTCAAATTGGGAGAGTCTATCCTCAGAATACAATGTGTGAGGAAGGTTCTATGGGGCCAGACCCTCAATTCATAGAGAGTTTCCTAGCTATAAAGTCTATGGTAGAAGAAATGTATAGGGACTTTAGACAGCATAAGGATGAAGATTCATCAGGTTCTAAACAAGACAAGGAAGAATATGAGTCTCATTCCCATGACCACTCAAAAGGAAAAGGGAAAGAGGAAAGCTTTCTCACACCTCCTAATAGCCCTGTGCATAATAAGAAAGCATCTTTGATCAAGCTAGATGTTAAATTTGATTTTCCTATATATGATGGAGAGCCAAATGCTGAAAACTTGGACAATTAGATTAGACAAATTGATGTGTATTGCAGAGTGAAAAAAATCGACTCAGACAAGAGCAATTCAGCTAGAAAGCCTATGCCTAGGAGGCACTGCCTTGGTTTGGTGGGAAGGCATAACCCAAGTTGACATGAAAAGACATGGTAAGACTATCTCTGTCTGGAGTGACTTTGTTCTACAATCAAGACGCAGTTCTATCCATTGGCCTACATGCAACAAGCCATGATGAGTTGGCAAACGCTTTGACAGTTGAAAGGGAAAAGTGTGCAAGGGTACACTCAAGAATTTAGAAAGAGAGCATTGATTCTAGGGATCTCATTAGACTCACCAGAGACTCTTTTGAAGTACATTGGCGGTCTACATAGCTACGTGAGGCATACCATCCTCATTTTTAATCCCACTAGTATAGATGAGGTATCTGTACAAGCTACTCATCTAGAAGCTAGAGGAAAGAATGGAAATCCAGAAGTTGGGGGACCATCCCAAACCCACTGCAAGCAAGAGCAAGGAGAAAAGAAAGTAGAAGTGGAAAGCAAGGAAGGTTAAAACTGCACAGAAAGGCAAAGCTTCATGCACTCATTGTAAAAAGGAGGGGCATGATGATGAGCACTGTTGGATTCTCATCCAGAGCTGAGACCTAAGAAGTCTAAGGGCAAGAAGAAGAAGACTGTTGTAGCTATTCAGAAAGATTTGGGGTCAGAATCAAGAGATGAAACAATCATTGTAGCCATAGGTATAAAAGGTAAGAATTCTGAAGCATCTACTGGTAATTCTACTCAAACTATTATTGATAAAGAAAATGAGAGAAAAAGACATGAGCTTTTCAATATTCGAGTTATTTCCAAACATCAAAAGATTGATACTTTGTTTGATAGTGGCTCACAAGTAAATTTTATTTCTGAAGCAATTGTAAAGAAATTGGGATTAGCAACTACACCTCAAAAGAAGCCATACTCATTAGGATTGTTGAATGATAAAGCACAGCTACAAGTGACTAGACAATGCAAACTCAAGTTTTCTTTTGGGTCAGCATTTGTAGATGAGGTTGAGTTAGACATAATTCCTTTGGATATATGTGGAATTGTTTTAGGAAGTCCTTACTTGTATGATAGAAAAGCCATTTTCTATAGAGCTGAGAACAAGTATCTACTTGTTAAAGATGGAATCGAATACTTTGTAAGAGCTCACAAGCTCAATAATAATTATACTCTCATAAATTCTAGGCAGATGAAAAGAACAATAAATTCATGCAAACAATTCTTACTAATGGTTGTAAAGGAAAAGAAACCTGATGAAACCAATGTATTTGAGGGTTGTAATGCTAAGCAGCAAGCTGATATAGAAAAGATTGTTTCAGAGTATGATGTTCTATTTCAGGAACCTAAACGTCTGCCACCCAAAAAGGAAATAGTACATGATATTATTTTGTAGCAAAATGTTCCATTGCCTAACATTGGAATGTACAGGTTGTATGCTTTAGAGAATGCTGAAATCAAGAAGCAAGTGCAAAAGTTGCTTGAGAAGGGGTTCAGTAGGCCTATCACATCACCATATGGGTCACCAATAATTTTGGTGAGAAAGAAAGATGGCTTATGGAGAATGTGCATTGACTACCGAGCACTGAATAAGATAACAATCAAAAATCATTATCCCATTCCTCGCATAGATGATCTTTTAGATCAATTAAAAGAAGCTGTGTATTTCACCAAGCTAGATTTGCATAGTGGATACCATGAGGTCAGAGTTGCAGAGCAAGATGCATGGAAGATTGCTTTCAAAACCAAGCAGGGATTGTATGAGTGGTTGGTTATGCCTTTTGGCTTGACCAATGCCCCTGCCACTTTCATGAGATTAACAAATGACGTACTTAGGCCTTTTCTTGATGATTTCGTTATTGTGTATCTGGATGACATTTTAATTTTTAGTAAAATGTGGGAAGAACACTTAGAGCATGTTAAGCAAACATTAGATGTTTTAAAAAGAGAAAAACTTTATGTTAATCTCTCAAAATGTGAATTTGGCAAAACATCTCTAAATTATTTGGGTCATATAGTAGGGGGTGGCGAATTGAAAATAGATCCCTCTAAAGTGGCAATCATTGTAAACTGGACTAAACCTAAGTCTGCTACAGAAGTGAGAAGCTTCTTAGGAGCAGAACAATATTGGAGGAAGTTTATTTCTAATTTTTCCTTGATTGTAGCTCCCTTACATGCTTTGACAGGATTGAACAAGGTCTTTCAGTGGGGAGGCAAACATCAGAAAGCCTTTGACACCTTGAAAGAAAAGATTAGTACAACACCTGTACTAGCACTGCCTGATCTACAAAGACTGTTTGAGATCCAAATAGATGCCAATGACTATGCCATGGGAGCAGTGTTGACACAGCACGGTAAACCCATATGTTATCATTCTGAGACTTTTAATCCTGCAGTAGTTAACTATCCTACATATGATAAAGAATTGTATGCATTAGTTCAGAGTGTGAAATAGTGGAAACATTACTTAATGGGCAAAGAGGCAGTAATACATACTGATCATCAACCACTTCAATATCTACACTCCCAAGCTAAGTTGCAACAATCAAGACATTACAGGTGGATGGGTTTTCTACAATAGTTTCATTTAGTCATCAGATATAAAAAGGGCATAAACAATAAAGTTGCAGACATGTTGTCTAGACCTATTATAAATGCATCTACTATACTTAAGCATAATTTTGTACTACATGAAAGCTACATTGAACAATATGCTCAATATATAAACTTTAAAGATCTATATGCAACTTTGAGTCAAGGAAAAAAGGTAGAAGAATTGGATTATCATGTAAAGGACCGACTCTTATATCACTATGGGAAACTCTGCATTCCACAAACAGAGAGAGTAAAGATAATTAGAGAGGCAGACACTTCTCTGATATCAGGTCACTTTCGGGTAATTAAAACAGTTGCACAGTTGCAAAGATTTTGTTATTGGCCGAAAATGAATGAGACAGTTTCTAGATATGTATGAGGGTGTACTATGTGTGCTAAAAGCAAGCCCAGCAATAGAAAACTAGGCTTATACACTCCATTACTAGTTCCTTCTCACCCTTGGGAAAGTATTTCCATGGATTTTGTTGGAGGACTGCCTAACTCTAGAAAAGGTCATGATTATCTGTATGTGGTTGTGGATAGGTTCAACAAAATGTGTATTTTGATACCTTGTAATAAACAGATTACAGCTGAACAAACTGCAAAACTATTCTTTGAACATGTATGGGTTCATTTTGGATTACCCACTTCTATTGTATCTGATCAAGACACCCGATTTGTGGGGAAGTTTTGGTCAATTCTGTGGGAGCTGATGGATACCCAGCTGAAGAAAAGCACAACTTTTCATCCACAAACTGATGGCCAAACAGAAGTAGTTAACATGACAGTGATCCAGTTACTCAGGGGATATTGCAGCAAACATCCTTAGCTTTGGGATGAACATTTGTGTTATGTGCAACATGCTTACAACAGAGCAAAACACTCTTCTACATAGAGACATCCTTTTGAGACATGTTTTTGTTTCATACCAAGGTCTCCTTTGGATTTTGTCTTTGGTAAAGATACCATGGTTGATGGACACAGTGATGTGGACAAAGCAACTAGGTTCATTGAACAGATCCAGGAGATCCACCAAGTAGTACAGGAACAGCTGGAAAAGAGCCAAGCCAAATAAAAGGAAAGGAATGACAAGCATCAAGTCACGCATAGTTTTCAAGTTGGAGACCAGGTCTGGTTGTATATCAGCAAGGATAGGATGCAAGGTGAAGGTAAAAATCTAAAGCCTATTAGGTATGGACCTTTTAGGATACTTGAGAAGATTGGTGAAAATGATTTGCGCCTTGATCTACCAGCTTACATGCACATATACTCGGTCGTAAATGCAAATTGCTTGAGATTGTTTGAACCTTCAGTGATTGAGAATCCTGAAGAGCAAAGTCTATTGCCTTCTATTGATGACTTGCTACTTAAATGTCTTAATGAATTGCAGGAAGACACAGTGCTAGATAGGAAGGTGAGGACGACACACAAAGGAGATGTAGAGTACCTCAGAATTAGACTCAAAGGTTCAAAGTCAAGTAGTGCAAAGTGGATTGAGATTGGGCAAGTGAGACAGCAGTACCCTCACTTAGTTGATTCTTGAAATAAAACCAAATTTTGGTGGTCCAAAAGATTTTTAGTAGGAAGGCCATGATCCAAATTGGATCCATAAAGAATGATTAACAAAGCCATGGTTGTACTAGGTCAGGACAGACTTCAAAGGATTTAAAACAGCGATCAAGAACACCTCTAGACCAATGGCAATGGCAGCCAGCATGGAATGACTAGGACCTCGGTCAAAGTGCGCTGACTGAGGCCCATGGAGACTGCGTGGAGGTGAAATTAGGACATGGGAGGCCTAGATCAGGAAACAGAGGTGGTTTTAGCACTAATCATGCATCGATGGGTGAAAAACCTCAAAATGGAGAAGCCCCGAGCACTCATTCGCGTGGGAGCCGGGAAAACCGTGGACAAAAGGCTAAAGGACAAGGTGGGACCCGCGCTCTGAAAATTGGCAATATTGATCGGGGGCACCCTCAAATGGTAAGAAAAAATGGAAAAAAGGAGCGATCCCACTCAGCAGTCTGCACATGGCAAGCGGAGGAGAGAGAAAACTAGTGTTGATCACGTGCTAACGGTCGAGCAAGTCAACCGCGCAAAACGTGCGTATGGCATCGGATCTAGAGGCCCTAGATATAAAGGCTGAGATCACGCTTGATGGGAAAGTGGAATCGATGAGGGATTAAGATGAATTTTGTAAAGATTTAACATTTGATTTGACTTCCAAGGTGGTAGAAGAATCATTCCACGACGTAACGGAAAAACCAAACCGTCAAAGCAAATTGGCGTAGCTGTAGGAGGACATGTGGCCACTCCCTGTGAGCTTGATGATGACACCGAACAGGGAACTCCAAGCAAAGTTGTAGCAGGTGACTCGACCAGAAGTAGAAGAGGAATCAAATAGTCATGGGTATGAATGGCCTTAAAGCCATGCACAGGAATATCTGAAAGACACAAGAACCCTAAGAGGAGGACAAAACATAGAAAGGAAGAATAGAGGGAAGAAAGACAGTGAAGCAACAACAGAATGGAAGACAGAGGCCTGAGCTAACCAAAGGCAGCATCGAGCACCAGAGAGCTTGAGGGATTCAAGCCATCCCAAAGAGGATCTGTCTGGACTAAGCATCACATTGGGCTCTCTCCATTATAGACCAGAAGGTCACAGAGCTGGTAAGGGAAAGAGTCTATGTACTCTAGTGGCTTGGGGCATCCAAGAACCACCCTGCCAAGCAAATTCCATTTCAGGAGACTCACATTGAGCTCCTTCATTGTAATTCTCTGCTTCAAGACACAATAAAAGAAGGCCACCACTGAGAGCTGGACTGGAGATGTAGCCTTGGAGGATAGGGTGAACTCCTTATTAAATTCTTGTGTTCTTGTATTTGCTTACTGTGTTTCTCTGCTATTTTCCATTTCACATGTCTGTGTATTTTCAATCTAATTGATCCGTTGCTTAAATAACATTGACACAAACCAACACATGAGTCTGTAATACCTTCATTTAATAAATCTTTAACTGAGGTCACTCATAGGGTGATTATCAGATTAGATTACCTGCCCCAACATCAGGTTGGATAGTTGTCCTATGACATTGATATTTGGAGCATCTCTCTTGCGCCTGTCTGGGTGCCTAAAGCACTTCTCCTTGATCATCTTGTTTATATAGGCACATCCTTTATGGCTTGGAGAAGTGGTGTCTTTACACAAAATTGTTTCAATTCTCCCAAAAGTTTAGTTTCTTCTGGGGTAGGTATTGTTCCAGATAATCTCTCAGGAAAGGGTGGAATTGATTTTGGTTCCCTTTCCTCTTTTTCTTCCTCATCCTCCTTTGGGGGAGGCTGGTTACCCGGGAGAACCTTCCCAGGTCGTAGGTTAATCTCCTGGATCTCCATAGCATAGGTCGGGCATGATGGTTCCCCACTATATACCTGTTGGGCCTATCTGTTATTTGGGTTCAAGTTCGGTTGAGAAAGTATCTGGGGTTTCCTTGGTGGAGTAGGAGGCAATGGTTGTGGTCAACCAGGTGGTGGAGGAAAAAAAGTGGGAGGAGAGTTGTACTAGGGCCTCCACCCCTGATGAGGTGCATTCCACTGAGGTTGTGGTTGAGCATAAGAGTAAAATGAATGAGCAGCTAGTTGAGCATGGTATTGAGATGGATATGACCAAGGAGGGGGTGTGGACCTGGAAGGATGAGCAGGGGGGCCCCAAGAAGGCATGGAAGTGGCTTGATTGTGGTTGTAATATGTCTGGTATGTCCCTTGCATTCCCTGTTGGTAAGGTCTAGGCCCATGTTGCCTCCTCTGGTTCATGAAATAGAGTGGTTCAATGGGTCCTTCACCCCCCTGGTATGCAGCTTTAAGTCCAAGCAAGGAAGGACATTGATTCGTAGAATGGTCTTCTTCACAGATTGAACACACTTCTATAGAGTTCAATGGACATTCATTCCTAGGATGCCTTTTGGTGCACCTAGGACAAAAAATGGCCAAGGCCCTTTCTGCTTCTTCTTGTTTCCTTTTGATATGCAAGGTATCCATTTGCATGGAAAGAGTCTGCATCATCTCACTCTTGAAATCTTCTAGCAAATTTCCAAACTCACCTCTAAGGGATGAACTAGATGAGGATGTATCGGCTAGGGTTTGACTTCCCCTACCTCTCTTTCTGGCTACCCTAGAATGGTTTCTAAACACAGTATTTATATCTTCATAAGGTAGTTGGTAGATGTCCCACCCAGCTAGCAAATGGAGGGTATCTAGAAGGTCTTCCAGGACTCCTCTGAGTAGGACAAACTTTAGAGATTCGAGGTCAAGTGTGCACCTGGCCCTTTTATAACTGAGATGAAACCTCTCTTCATAATCTTCCAAGGATTCATCGCTTCCCATGGTCATTCAGAAGATTTCTTCCTTGGTACCTTTGACCTACATCAGTCCCAGTATTTGTTAATAAAGGCTTGCTACATCTAAGCCCAAGTTGTGATGTTGTTGCTAGGTAACCCCATGAACCAGCACAATGCTACATCCTTGAGGGTAGAAGGAAACAGTTTCAACTTCTGCTCATCTTCTGCATAGTCATAGGTTCGACAGATAACAAAAAAATCAAACAAAAAGGTATCAGGATCTTTGGTAGTAAACCCATGGAAGTGAGGTAAGGCTGAAGGACTTATGTTCTTCATTTGAGTGTCCCCATTGGTCTCTTGGATGGAAAAGATGCCCTCTACTCTTTCCCCTTTCCCTCTAACATTTTTGTTTTCAGCCATGGTCCCAAAAGGGATGGTTTCTTCCTCTTCTTCTGCTATAGGATCTTTGTATATCTCTGGTTGTTCACCTATTGGTTCTTCTAGATCATTGCCACTGAAGAAGAGAGAAGGGTGACTTTGTGATGTGGTGGGGGTGTTAGGTATGAATTTCCCTTAATTATCTTTGTTCCTACGAGGCATGAAAGGAAATCTCTTTTTAGGTGATTTTTGTTTTTTTCTGCTTGTACCTGCAAAATTGAAATTGATTGAACAAACAAATTGCAACTAACTAAAATGAACTTGCTGAAATGAAATTGCAGAATTGAAATGAAAGCAAGGAAATGAATAATCTACTTTTGCTGGAATGGAAATTGCAGAATTGAAATGAAAGCAAGGAAATGACTCTCTACTTTTGCTAAAATGGGAATTGCAGAATTGAAATGAAAGCAAGGAAATGACTAATCTACTTTTGCTGAAATGGAAATTGCAGAATTGAAATGAAAGCAAGAAAATGACTAATCTACTTTTGCTAAAATGGAAATTGCAGAATTGAAATGAAAATAAGGAAATGACTACTCTATTTTTGTTGAAATGGAAATCGAAAAATTGAAATGAAAGCAAGGAAATGAAAAAATTGAAAGAAATAACTACTCTACTTTTGCTAAAATAAACTGCTTTAGCATAATGTTGCAAGAATAAATAGAAGAAAGCACTAATCACAAAATTCTCTTACGCTTCCCCGACAACGACACCAAAAAGTGGTTAGCAACATTATTATAGCAATAATGTTGCAACTCCTAGGGCTTCCTACTTTACTTTTATCAACCCGGTAGTTCATAACAAAGTTGGAAGCGACGGTGCTGTATGCACAAGTACTAGCACGTACTGTAGGCTGTCACTTAGTCAGCTGGTGCAAGATCACTAGGAGCTTAAGCCAACTTTTATGAATTCTCAGAAGAAATTTTTAACTATGATGAAAGAAAGCTAACTCTACGAGGACTATTCTACTTGCATAAAGAGAAAGAACACTGGAATGTAAGGCAAACCCTAGCAAACCCTAATTTATCCAACTAACCCTACTTTTGCATAAAAAGAGATAGAAACTAATTCGATGAGTGCCATTGACTATTGAAAAAGGTAAATTACATTTATTCAAGCTACCTATGAAAATAAATGAGAAGAAAACATCTTTTTGTGCTTTTGAGTGTTTTTATGTGAAATTATTATTCTTGTAATTTATCTGGTTGTGATTGTGCAAAGTTTTGGTGGCGAAGGAAGATGGACATGGTTTTTGTAGAGGTGGAGGAAGGTGTGGAGAAGTCCTAAGAAGCCCCTATTACCATTCTAAATACTTTCATTGCAATCAAATTTCAAAAAACCACTTACAAGGAATTCTGCAGGACGCTGCAGGGGATCTACAGGAGGATCTATAAGAGGAGGCCGAGAGCTATTTTTGGAAGTTTTGAAGGTGGAAAAATGATGAAAAAGGGTAACTGAAGGCTAGATGAAGGTGTTGAAGTGTCTGGTGCTTGTCAAGGAATATCAAGAGGGAACATGATGGTTGGATTTTATTCAAATCGCAAGAGGGAAGCTTATGGAGAAACGCAGAAATTAGGGCAGATTGGCGAAATGTTGCGAATGACTTGGAAAATCTATGAGAAGTGAGTTGGTGCTAGATTCTTTATGGATGTATGGTGAGCTGAGGTGTCCTTCAAGAGATCTACACATCTACTTACAAAAACTGATCAAAGAAAGGACTAACTATACCATGAAAACAGAAACTTCTCTAACTTGACCTAATTTCTGACTTACAAACAGAAAATGTTGAACAGAAAATAATGCAGAGAGATATATTGTAAAAGAACAGGAAATGATCTAGGAAATTGAATTTGAAGCAATACATTAATCTTTCCAAATCAATTCATCACATTAGAGATTGCATGCGAGAGAAAAACTGTGTTTTTGGTGGCAATAGTAGTGCCTTGACCTCAAATCATAGTCCCGGAAAGGGAGAAAGGAGATCAAGGCCTATTGTTGGCCTTTTTGAATATTATTCTATCACTGCATTAACCTACTTGAGGAACTGAAACAAAAACAACTATGAAAACCATCAAAAGCAACCTAATCTAAACAAAGTAAAATGAATCTATGTAACAGAAATTAACGCATGAACTGAAGCAAAAACATATAAGTACAAAGCAAGAGGTGCTGGGAAGCTTGGGTTGGGCCCTAACCCAAGAGCTTCAGCCCTTTGAAAGAGATCAGTGCTAGCTCAAAACTATTTCATCTCCATTATCAAAAGTAAAAGTCAAATTACATAAATTGTTCTCAAAAAGGAAGCTCGAAAATGAGCTGAACAAGTGTTGCACAAAATTATGAAAATTCTACTAATGACTGGCTAAACTACTGAGGCTCTAAGCCCCCCTATTTATACAAATGGATTCCTCCAACATTCCTCCTAACGTCAAGGATCTCGGCTTCCTAGAACTGGAGATAAACAACAGTCCTTCTTTACTTGCTCGGCTTCCCCTTGGATGCATCAATGTGGACCTTTGTGCTCCGAGTTGCTCATGGAGGATTCGAGGAAAGGGGTCATAAATGAAGGAGACACCCCCTACAGATCCTCTTCCATATTTTCCTTGAGTATTTTCTGCCATTTTCTCATAAATCCCTTGACTTTGTCCAAAATTGACCAAAATAATTTGCATAAAGCACGCATTAGACTGCATGGAAAAATGACTAACCCAATTCACTCTATTAGCATAAATATATTCAAAAACATGCAATAAACTAATGAGAATGGTGTATTAAGTCGAATTAAGAGGCAAAATGAGCCCATATAATTACCCATTTCTGGGGCTCATCACCAATGGAAGTACTTCAGCCGGAATGGGCGACCTAGCTGAGCTGCGCACTGGAGTGTTACAATGTAAATATTGAGGAGGATGATGAGGATCCATGGAAAATTAACATTCCAGAAACTGAAGGTTGTCACAAGGTTCAAGGACCATTGATTGAATATCCTAACATCACCGCGCCACTAAAAACAAAGCAGGTAAACATTGGGATGGAGGTTGAACCAAAGTATGCAACGCTCGATGACTATTTGGATGATTTCATGGTGGATAAGGTCGTTGAGTTACTTCGCGAGTACCAATACTTATTCATGACCAGTATTATAGACTTAAAAGGGATCGTTGGTGACTTAGGGATGATGAAGATCACCTTAAAACCTGACGTGAAGCCGGTCAAGCAGAGACCTTACTGCTTGAATCCGAAGTATAAGGAAAAGTTCTGTGTAGAACTAGACAAAATGCTCGCAGCCAGAATTATTGAGCCAGTGGAAGAATCCAACTAGGTGAGCCCTATGGTAGTATAGGAGAAAAAGTAGAAGGGTGAGATAAGAATATGCATGGACCTCAGGAAGTTGAATGATGCCTGTTTACATGACCCATTCCCGACACCGTTCAAAGATGAAGTATTGGAAAATGTTGGTGGACAAGAATCATACTCTTTCACGAATGGGTTCTCAGGGTACCACCAGATCAAAATTGTGCCAGAGGATAGGAGGAGGATGACCTTCATAATGAAATGGGACTACTTTCAATATACCATTATGCCGTTTGGGTTGAAAAATGCACCAGCCATCTTTTCGTGAATCATTGTTGCTTCATTCAAAGAGTACATCCACAAGTTCTTCGAGGTCTATCTGGATGATTGGACTGTCTTTGGATTAGTTAAGCACCACGTAGCAAGCTTACACTTAATGCTAGATAATTGCCAATGACACCAGATTGCATTGAACCTTAAAAAGTGCACATTCCTCGTTCCCTTTGGGAACCTGTTGGGACATGTGGTCTACAAATAGGGGCTGATGGTAGACCCTGCAAATATTGCAGTGATTCTAAATTTGGAAGCACCTAAACATCTGTGCACTACCTTGGGACACATAGTGTACTATAGGAAGTTCATCAAAAGCTATGCCCAAATCACCGTGCCAATGGAGAAACTATTGAAAAATGATGTCACATTTTGCTGGAATGATGATTGCATGAAGAGCCTGGATGTCCTAAAGGGTAAATTGGCCTTCGCTCTAATCCTAGTCTTCCCAAAAAGGGATGTGGAGTTTCATGTCCATGTTGATGCGTCATGTATTGCACTTGGAGTAGTGCTCACACAAGAGGGCAGAGAGGGATTGGATCACCCTATCGCATTTGAAAGTCATATATTGTCTAAAGACGAGAGGAACTATTCCACAACTCAGCACGAGGGGTTGGTGATGGTGTATGTGCTCCAAAAATACTGACACTATTTTCTAGGAGGACATTTCAAGATGTATACAAACCATTCTACGCTAAAGTACTTTGTTAATAATATTTTGTTGGGGGGGTGCATCTATAGGTGGCTGTTATTGTTCCAAGAATATGACTTTGAGGTCATGGTAAAACCTGGATGCCTAAACATAGGACCGGATCACTTGTAGCATATTGAGATGGGCGAGGAACCTACTAGTTTGGAGGAAGGATTACCAAACGCACAGCTCTTTGTTGTGTGCGTCGCAGATGGGAACTTCGAAGATATAATCCACTTTCTAACAACAGGGGCTATGTCGAAGGAATACTCAGTCCAAAAAAAGAAGGAATTGGTGGTGTGCGTGATGGATTTTTCTGTCATTGTGGGGCACCTATACAAAATGGGAAATGATGAGATATTGCGAAGGTACGTATCTGAATTTGAACAAAGTCAGATCCCCATGGAAGCACATGGGGGCACTACCGGAGGACACTATGCAAGACGAGTGACCGCACAAAAGATTCTTCATGCAAGGTTGTGGTGGCCAACCCTTCACCAAGATTCAAAAGCACACTATAAGGCCTGCAATATATGTCAAAGGATTGGAAAACCATTGCAGAGGGACGAGATGCCATTGAATCCACAAATGGCACTGTAGTCGTTCGAAAAATGGGAAATCGACTTTGTGGGACCTATCAAACCTCATGGAAAAATGAGAGCGTGCTACATCATCACTGCGACGAATTACTTGACACGATGGGTGGAAGGGCAGCCAACCAAAGACTGCATGACCGCTACGGTTGAGAAGTTTTTTTTTTTAAATTTGTTGACCCAATTTGGTTGTCTGAAAATCTTAATGAGTGATCGTGGTACACATTTCCTGAATGAAACCATCAGCACACTCATAGAAGAGTTCCAGGTGTAACATCATAAAAGTACACCGCATCACCCACAAGCCAATGGGACAGTAGAAGAATTCAACAAGATACTGGAGATTGCGCTAACCAAAGTGTGCAATGTGCATCAAAGCGATTTGGACCTACGCGTACCTGTAGTGCTATGGGATTACAAGACAACATGTAAGAAATTGATGGGACAAACACCTTTCCGTTTAGTTTATGGCATGGGAGATGTCATGCTGATGGAATATATCGTACCTAGTCTGCGCATAGCAGTGCTCACAGGGATGACAGACTACGAAGCTCTGGAGGAAAGGCTCACACAATTGGAAGAACTTGAGGAGGAACGGTTCTTGGCTAGTTTTCATTAGCAGGTACAAAAGGAGCGTGAAAAGGCCTAGCATGATTTCCATATTAAGTTGCACACCTTTAAGGTAAATGACTTAGTGTTGTTGTATGACAGTAAGTTTGAAAATTTTCAGGGAAAATTCAGAATGCATTGGCTAGGACCATACGTGGTTAAGGAGGTCACAGATGGAGGCACGGTCCAGCTAGTCAAACTAAATGGAGAACCCTTCCCAGGAAAAGTGAATGGCAGCTGCTTGAATCCCTACACGGGTTGGCCGACCATCTGACTAGCCCGCAAAAGCATAATCTTCGCACTCCAAGGATCCGGACAAGGGCACGGGACTATAAACATATGAAACAAATATAAGTAAAGATGTATGGAAGCAGTTTGGATACAGGAGCCTTAAAACAATAGATGCAATAGATTCAGCAAGCAACAGCTCAGTGCGCTGCGGACCTTAGCACAATTCAAGAACAATTGGAGGGACTCCATGCCAAGTTCACCGTGTTAGCCAAGTGACTCGAGGGTGAATCACAATGTTTGGGGGACTGTTGGGCATGGAATCCCCCCAAGGCATGTTTTGGGCTCCAAGCCCAAGTTTTGACTCGATATTGTTGTAAAGACTCCTGAATTACGAAAGCGGAGCACAAAATGTGTGATAGATTCACAAGGTTGTATGCCCTAGTTTTGTAATGTAATGTCGACCTACCCATGGTCTGTCGGCCATGGGATTATACAAATAGAGTGAGGCTCTAAGTGTAAAAGAAAACTAAAAAAAAGCAGAGCGAAGTAGAAGCAAAGAGAAAGAGTCTAAGTATCTAAGGGTGTCTTGGGTTGTAGGGTAGGAGAAGGCTCTACAGTTGAGTGCACAGAAGCCTAGTAGTCTGCAGCTAAGTGCACGGACCCTTGTAGCTTAGTGCACAGGGCGGAGTCGAGTCTGTAACCAAGGAAGAAAATAATAAAGAGAATTTTTATCTTAATTCTGTGTATCTGTTCTTGGGTTATTGCATGTTTGATATAAATTGCAAATATACTATTTATTTATTGCGTGCACCTGTATGAATGGTTTATATTGTTAAGTATAACTTAAACCATGCAAGTAGACTAAGATAATAAACTAACATTGGAATATCAATAAGAACTTGGGTAATAATAGCGTTCAGCCCCCGAGTAGGGCTGCGCAAAGATAACATCTCAGGTTGCGAGGTACGAGAAAGTGCACGTAGCGACATGCTCACAGGGTCGAACTGCCGACCACTTGAACTCATCAAACATCTCCAAGGTGAGGAAACATGGTTCTAGCACCCTCTCATACTACTTCGAGTGAGACCTTAGTCCGCGCTCTGCGAACTGTTGTCGAAAGGGCTAGTAGTATTGGGATTTGTTTGGCTAAATCAACTCTGAACCTGGGTTGGGCCCAAATAAGCCAACATTAGGGTCCAACCCTAACCCCCTTATTTATGTGATAGGGTCGAGTCATAGTTATAGTTAGTTAAAGAGTCAATAAATCTCGTATTAATAAGTGTAAGTGGTTGACCCACATTTAAATAAAGGGACCAGAGTTAGTTGCAAACAGGCCATGGTATTAGATAGATGGTATTAAGAGAACCATGGTATTGACCCATGGTATTGCATGTATCAATCCTATATAAAGGATAGAGACTCCCCATTGAGTATTGTCATGTCTTATTCTGTAATCAAGCTCTGCTCTATTGGAGGTTGCCCCCTTGAAAAGGAAAGTGAACATTGCTTTCATCTCTGAATAATAAAATACTTGTTGTTTTTCTCATTTCTTTCCATGTTCTGGGTTGTATTTCTTCGTATATTTGGTATTCTGGCATCTTCTTGCAGGACAAGATCATAACACACTTCAAAGTTGAGGGGCCACGGATAGAGAATTCAGATATCATCGTGCTAGTGAAAACCCGATAAGTAAACATTGGCACAAAGGTAGAACCAAATTTTGCGAAGATATGGGACTACTAGGATGATGCTATGGTGGACAAGGTCGTTGAGTTTCTTTGTGAATATTAGGATTTGTTTCCCACAAAATTTTTAGACTTTAAAGGCATCATTGGCGATTTGGAACTGATGAAAATAACTTTAAAACTAGATGTGAAGCCTGTTAAGAAGAGGACATATCGACTTAATCCCAAATACAAGGAAAAGGTTCGTCTGGAGTTGGACAAGATACTTGCAACAGGTATTATTGAACCAGTGAAGGAATTTGATGGGGTGAGTCTAATGGTAGTTTAGGAAAAGAAGCAAAAGGATGAAATTAGGATTTGTGTAGATCTCAGGAAGCTCAATGATGCCTGTGTTCATGATCCTTTTCCAACTCCGTTCATAGATCAAGTATTGGCTAATGTTGGTGGGCAAGAAGAATATTCGTTCACTGATGGGTTCTCAAGATACCATCAAATAAAGATCGCGCTAGAAGGCAGGAGTAAGATGACCTTCGCGACTGAGTGGGGATGATTTGTTTATATGGTAATGCCTTTCGGGCTTAAAAATGTGCCGACGATATTCTCACGTGTATTCATCACGCCGTTCAAAGAGTTGATTCACAAATTTTTAGAGGTATATTTTAATGATTGGAAAATATTTGGACTAGTAAAGCTCCATATAGCTAGTTTGCGCTTGATGTTGGGTACATGCCGAAGGTATCAGATCGCGCTAAACTTGAAGAAATTCTTATTTTTCATCCCTTTCAAAATCTTGTTGGGTCATGTGGTATGCAGATAAGGATTAATGGTGGACCCTATTAAGATCGTAGTTATAATTAATTTGGAAGTGCCAAGAAGTGTTAAACAGCTACGTGCAACACTGGGTCATATTGGATACTATCGGAAGTTAATGAAGAGTTATGCCCCAATTACCACGCTGATGGAAAATCTATGAAAGAAGGACGCTACATTATGTTGGGACGAAGAATGTCAGTGGAGTTTAGATGTATTGAAGGATAAAATGATCACCGTGTTGATCTTAGTCTTCCCAGATTGGAAGAAGGAATTTCATGTGCATGTGGATGCGTCATGTATTTGATTGGGAGGAGTGCTGACGCAGGTCGGTGAAGGAGAATTGGATCACCCTATAGCGTTTGCAAGTAGGAAGCTATCTAAGGCTGAAAATAATTGTTCGATGACAGAGCGAGAAGGGTTTCCTATGGTGTACGTGCTCTAGAAGTTCATTGCTAGGCAGACACTTTAAGATGTGCATAGACCATTATGCATTAAAATACCTAGTCAACAAGCCTCTGTTGGGGGGGAGGAATATACATATGGTTATTGTTGTTTCAGGAGTATGATTTTGAGGTAATTTCTAAGCCAGGATGATTAAATGCAGGGCCATACCATCTGTCATGCATTGAAATGGGAGAGGAGCCCACAATTTTGGAGGAGGGGCTACCTGATGCACAGCTCTTTGCAATGCACATAGCAGATAATCACTTTGCAGACATTATCCAGTTCCTGACTACAAGAACGGCTCCAAAAGGATACACAAGTCAGCATAAGAAGTAATTGGTGGTGCACGTGACATAATTTTCTGTTATTGTGAGCAACTTGTATAAGATGGGATCGGACGAGATATTGTGATGCTATGTGCTTGATTTTGAACAGAACATTATCCTAGTTGAAGCTCATGGAGAGGCTACGGGACGCCATTATGCATGAAAAGTGTTGGCTCAGTGGGTCCTAACCTAGGTTCAAAGTTAAGTTTTCCAAACAAATCCCTACACTACTGGCCCTTTCGGCATCAATCCACAGAGCGGGGACTGAAGTCTCACCCGAAGCAGTATGGGGGGATGCTATAACCAAGTTTCCACACCTATAGATGAGTGTGATGTCGTTTTATACCCCTAATATGCCTTCATGCAGATCGATAAGCCCTTAAAGCTTATCAATATAATTTCCTCTTACTAGGCTTTAGACCTTCACAAAGGTCTATGACCATCTTTCACAGACCCTAAATAGGTGAATCAGCTACTTACGCACCTCTGTAATTAACCTTAGTTATTTATTTACCTAGATCGGCCTAAGTATCTAATATCCTTAACATGCATTAAGATATTCTTCGCGTAAACATATATTAGTACTTGCATTCATATAACAATGTAAACCATGCAAAATCACGCATCAATACAGTATTAAATCATAAACCCATCATTCATGATAGCATAATAGCGCATCCATTCATAATAGGATAAAATAGACAAAACACAAATATTTCCATAATAATCTCTTTATTGATACTTTAGTTCTGCTTACAGACTCAAGATTACCCTGCACACTCAGTTGCAAGGGTCCACACACTCAGCTGCGGACTCTACTCTAGGCCTTTGCACACACAGCTACAAAAAATCTCTTCTACTCTAAGACCCTTTGCTCTTTCTTCTAATGACCCATTACATTCGTCTCCATCAATATCATCATCTTAACTCCCTTAGACGCTCTAAGACTCTCCTTTTTATGCAATCCCATGGTCCGCAGACTAGGGGTAGATCTAATAAAGCTGACACAACTTACATAAAAGAAGGGAAAAACCATTTATGGCACTTTACTATCTACACATTCCATGACCACAACTTGCAGATACTTTACACTTTACATAACAAAAACTTGGGCTTTCTGCCCCAAAACTTGGGCTTTTGCCCCAAAATTGACCGCAGGGGACCCTGTCCCAATATGCCCCCAACACAAATATCGTGACTCGCCCACAAGCCACTCCTTTGGCACAGAGACCTTACTTTGGAGACCTCCCAGCTTGACCTATCCCACTGCTACTTTAGTCGCACTCTGTGTGCCTACCTGCTTGATCTACTCCACAAGCTGCTCGATTGCCAGTCCTGCACTGTCTTCCTTTACCTTCTATTGTGTCCTTTGTAGGCTCGCCGGCTTCTCCTCAATGATGGAAAAGATAACATAGGCCTAATCCAACCAAGTCCCAAATATTTCCTTGAAGACCACCTCTTTTTGTTGCACTACCTCCACCTGTTCGAGCAACTGCGTTGCCTCATGTAGCTTAGCCAATTGTTGTGATATAGCGATGGTGCACATTATCACTCTTGCTTTGTCATACTACTGTTGCAATTCATGGGCTTTTGTGTTCAACCTCTGCAAGTTAGGATCTTCCTGCAGAGTCATAACGACCTCCATAGACTGCTCAAAGATCATGGTGCAATCCACCATCGCTACATTTGCTGCTGCAACTGCATCCTTTACAGTGGCTTCAAGTTGTGCTCTGACCTTTGGTGGAGTTGAAGGTTGTGACTTCATTTCAAGATCTGTGATTTTAAGGTTCACTTCAAACTGAACCTTGGATACTTCTGTCTTTTCATCATGAACACCTGCAACCAACTTTCTAATCTTGGCCTCTAATAGTGATTTTTCTGGTATATCTAGTTCTGGAACTACTCTGCATGCGTTGGCTACAATGGCTGTAGTGCACTCATTCTGCTCCTGAACCTTCTTCCATGCTTCTAGTGTTGCCATATTCTCAATGAACATATGTTTGTTGTTGATCTTTTATTCATTGATCATGCTCATCGTGCACTACTCTCAGGCCTGAACCTCTACAATCATACTTGCTTGCAGTGTGTGAAGGAATTCACTAGGGAGCATGGCCAAGTTCAGACCAATATTCCTCAAAGCACTTATAGTAGCCTTGTTAGCATCCACCTTCATGCTTAAAGCTCCATCAGGCATTGCGATGGCCCAAATATCCAAGGATCGAACCAACTCTGCTGCTTGAGTGGTCCCGGGCGCCAAACTAGTCAACGTCGTGTTGCTCTGCCCTGCACCTTCCTGGAGTCTAGTTGTTTGGATCTGCAACTCACGCAGAGCTATCTATATAGTGACCAATGCTTGTTTCTACTGCTTCTCAAACTGTTGCATCTGTTTTGATGTCGTATCCCTTACCTTATCTCCAATATCATCTAAGTCACCCTCTGTCAAGGTAATTGTATCAAGTGACGACTTGCAGGATTTTGTATTCTTTCATTGTCCCTCCTTTTCCTTTTCCTTATGTCACTTTAAGTGGAAAGGAGTGCTCTCCTAATCATCACTACCCTATTCTGACCTCTCTTCTTCCTCCATTTGGGATGAAGGAGATTTCTGACTTCTGTCAGAGACGCGCTTTTCATGCTCTACTTGTTCCTTTGCGGCACACTCCACTTCTACTCGGGATTTCTCCTCAGTCTCCTTCTTCCTCTTTTCTATCAACTACTAAACCTTCAGTCGAGCCACTTCCTTTTTTTTCTTTTTCGTAGACTTTCTAGTCCCGGTGGTCAGATCCAATGTTGTGTGCCAATCTGCTGGCCAACGCTTAAGTACTTCATCAATGGCATCATCCATAGCCAAGTAAGGGAGATCATACCACTTTTGATCCAGATCCTTCAGCGCCCGGATGTAAACATGATGAAAGTCCACCTTGAACTCCATGTACCTAGGAAATTACTCAAACATGGTTGGTGACAACGCGGCTTCTGGTTGATGGCCATGTGAATACTCGCTTCCACCAGCACCTAGAAGACTTTGCTTTCCGTCACTCATGCAGCATCTTTTTTTGCCCAAAGAGACACGAACTTTGTTACTTCTGGTAAATCCTTCTCCACAGGAGGAAATTGGCTATCCTCTTGCAAGTCCCACACAACCAGCACTATTGAGAGTAGCAGCCATGAATAGTGAAAATTCTTACTTTCATCCTGTGCCTCTCTCCAGTTCACGATGAACTCGCTACACAGGTAGCATGCCCAGTTGAACTATATTGCTTCCATGCACTAAGCCACTAAAGAAACTACTCGTGTCGGCACCTTATCTGTGTGGCACTTTCTCATCACCTTGCCAGCTAGAATTTGTGTGGCAATCTTGACCACAGGGTCAGTAATGCTGGTAATTGAATACCTGCATGGCTTTTTGAAAAGCTTAAACTTTTCCTTCATCTTTTCAACGAGGTCATGCTCGCTCATCTTTCCACCAAACACCTTGGTCGGATTCAACCCAGAGTGTGGTAACAAGGTTATCATGTGGATCAACATGTCGACTATGGGGATTGGCTCATTTAGCCATAGGCACTTGTCATGTAACAGGCACAGCAACTATCTGCTGACTAACAGGTTTTGTTTGATCGATGGTAGTGCGACACCCATAACAAGTTCAGTAGCCCTGACTTGTTGACTCTACGAATCCATTCCACTAGCTCTGGTGCGATGACTCCAGAATATTTGTCGAAAACTCTCTGCATGAAGGTGTTGGTAGCAAGGTGGGGGAACCACTCAAGGTCTACCAAATCCCAGTCTTCAAGCTCCAAATGTAGGATCAGCGCCAAGCACAAACCTTCAAAGGTAATATTCTCTAGCAACAAGGTAGTGTTGAGGAAGAATTGTCTGACATCTAGTTCCTTCAAGACCTTCACCTTTCCCTTTTGCAGAGGGATATACTCCGACAGTTTTGAAATAGGGTCCACCCCCTCAAAGTTGATATGCTTTGCACCATCCTCTGCCTCCAGATCGACCACTTTCCCCTTCCGCTTCACGCTCAACTTTTCTTTCTATTGTGCCTATGTAGCTGCATGTTTCCTTGGTGACTCACACACTGGCAGTGTCTTCTTTTGTTTATCCTTCTTTAGCTTAGGATTCTCTCTCGTCAACATAGGCTTCGGTCTAGGTGACCTCAGCGCCTTAGGCACTGTTACAAGAACCTCCATACTCATGACCTCAGGGACAACTCTCTCAAAGGCAACAATTTCCCTAGTACTAATGGTCTCAGCCGGTGCAAACATGGAGTTTTTAATGAGGTTATGATCAAACTCAGGATATTGATCAGACATGGGGCTTACAAGAAAATTCTCAAAGAGCTCACACAACACACAACACAACTCAAAACTTCTCAAAATGAAAAGTGTTTCTCGTTGTATGGCCACCTATAATTTATAAGCAAATTCAAATTCAAACTTGACCGTTCCCCCCAAAATCCGTCCATAAATGCGAGATTGGTGGCAGATTTCCAAATATTTCATACTTTATTTGAGCCTTAAATGCCTTAAATGTCAGTTGCCCGCTCCTTTTAACCATGATTTGGCAGTCAAATCATGAGCAGTGATGGTAACAATCACTTTCTAGCTGTGTTGCATGGTATCCACCCCTATAGTGCAGCTCCCTTCACGCTTATGTTGGTACCGTGACACCCTTTTGTTCCGCGTAGACCCCACGTCACGCAACTCTATAACCCAAGCAATGTAGTTTATAGTCCCGCACCTCCTTGCAGCTATCTAGAGCACTAAGACTGTGCTACCATCATATAATCATATGGATGGATCCCCAGTGTATGGCTTCAATCGGCTTCCATTTCCTTTCTGTAAATGGATCTCCATTCAATTTCACAAGTTGAACTACTCCACCATCAGTAATCCCCTTGATAACATATCACCCCAGCCAATGCATCTGAAATTTTCCTGGAAACTTATCAAACTTGTTGTCATATGATAAAACTAAATCATTTACCTTGAAGGTTCACATTTTGATGTGTCAATTATGACATGCTTTGTCGCGCTCCTTCTGAACTTGCTGATGGAATCTAGCCAAAGATATATCTTCCTTGAGATCTATCGCCTGCACAAGTCTTTCTTATAAGGCTCCACGGTTTTCCATACCTATGAACACTGCTATGCATAGACTAGGCACAATGTATTCCATCAGCATCATAGCTTTTGTGCCATAGATCAGCCTGAAAGGTATATGTCCAGTCAACTTCTTACAAGTAGTCTTATAAGCCCATAGCACCGTTGGTATGCACACGTCCCAATCGTTCCTCTGCGCATTGCAAACCTTTGTCAGTGCATTCTCCAATATCTTATTAAACGCTCCACTATCCCATTGGCCTGAGGATGCTATGGCATGCTCTTTTGATGATAAACTTGGAATTCTTCCATCAGTGCACTAATCGTTTCATTAAGGAAGCGCGTACTGTGATCACTCATCAAAATCTTTAGGAAACCAAACTTGGTCAACACATATTCAAATAGGAACTTCGTTGTTGTTTCCCCTATACAATCTTTCACGCGCTGTTCCTCGGCCCATCTAATCAAATACTCAGTCGCAATGATGATATACTGCACACCCATCTTCTTTCCTGGATGTTGAATTGGTCTTACAAAATCAATTTCCCATTTCTCAAATGGATGCAATGATACTTGTGGATTTAAAGGCAGTTCATACCTCCGTGATGGCCTTCCAATTCTTTGACATGCATCGCACGTCCTAAAATATGCTTTGGAATCCTTATGCAATGTTGGCCACCACAACCCAGCGTGTAAAATATTCTACTTTATTTCTTTTCCCGCATAATGTTCTCCCGCAACCTCTCCATGAGCTTCAGCTATGATACTGCTTTGTTCAAAATTAGGCACATAGCATTGCAGTATCTTGTACAATCCCATTTTATATAAGTGACTTGCAGTAACAGAAAAAAATTTCCATTAGCACCTCCTCTAATGCTTCATCAATGCACTTGAATCCATCCTCAAAGTTAAATGTCATCATGAATCCCTATCTCAAAATATCCCATTTGTTCATGTCGTGGCGGAGCTTTGTTTCCAAGTACCAATTCATTGTTATTACGTCTAAAGTGTGACAGAACAAGTGCACCCACTCCGGTTGCAACTCTGTTCCATAAGAATCAGTCCATTTTTCTAAGTAATTGCATGGATCACTCCTCCCATCATATTTCTTTGTCAATCTCACTTTTGGGAGATCAAACTGCACCCTCATCATTCTTTTGTATTCATGCCATCCATCAAAATTGTCTTTATGCATACCCCACGATATTGCGGGCATAGCGCACAATGCCAAATCTAGTGCTTGGAAGTGATTCTTCTCAAGCACTACCCTTTCAAATGTATCCAAAAATTTATCTACGTTAGTTAGACCATCACAATAAGGAAAACTCCTTACCTTTAATGATACACAGTGCAATGATTTAGTCATCATATTACAGCATAGCGTCGACACTTCGTGCAATCGATTATGCTAGTGTTCCAATTCCTCATCTGAATCTGATGCGCAGGAGCTTTCGTGGTCCCTTGCGATACGTCCATCATCTATCGGATTCACCCAATATTGATCTCACGCTATTATCTTATAAACCTGGTCCAAATCATCGTCACTTTCATAATCGCGAATCACTTCAGTATAGCATAGTCCTTCTGCAGGGCCCAAAGGTACTACTACGTGGAGCGATTTCCTCTCAAATGGCATTGTCAACTTCTTCAAATTGATTACCCCATTCATGTCAATATCCCAGTCAATCCCAAGGAGCGTGGGGTAGGAATTACTTTCATCCACAATCTCTATCACTTCGAAATTAGCCAACATGCTCGCGCCTTCAATATCTACTATCATTACCTGCAATATTCCCATGGGGATAATATTTTGTTGATTTGTCATCCTCAATTGAATCAGAGACCACTGTAGCTCAGGTCTCCCCATTCTCTCCCATGTTTGTTTAGGCAAAACATTCGTATCTGACCCAAGATCCAAAATAACTTGGTCCATTTCATATTCCCCTATTTGCGTGGTGAGCCTCATCTCACGCCTTGTTCTTGCCTTATGCTTACCACTTTTTCTGACCATGCGTGATCCCTTAGGAGTATTTTCTTTCCCAACACATTTATTGATCAACTCCTTCAATCGTCTGATGGTCTTGCTACCATGTAGCAGCTTCATACAGGTCTCCAAAAAGGTAGTAAGCATGAATGGGTCCATTTCTTCAGATTTCTTATCCTGACTTCCTAAGGTAGAAGCCTTAGCGAAGCTTTTCTTCATTTCCATGAAGGTTTCTTTCACACACTCTAGATCAAATCCAACCTCCTTCTCTAGATATTTGTTGACCCATTCACTTTCTTCAGGCTACTTCCCCTTATCCTCGCCAGTTGTCATTCCACTACGCAGCACAATATTCACATTATGATCCTCTTCGCAGTGTTCAGCCCTCATCATCTGCAGGTTCTCGGTAGGTTGTTGAGGTTGTGTTCCCTTTTTCTGCATCTTAGCTATTAATACAAGGAAGTCTTTTGTCACATGGTCAAACTGAGTACAGTATCCGCACGACAGGCACATCGAGTTCATACATTCTTGTGCATAGTGTCCCAACCCTCCACAATTGTAGCAAATAACTTGTGTCTAACCTTTCATAGGTCCTCCACCTCGGCCTCATCCGCGCCTTTGATATCCTCCTTGCGCTCCCCTAGCAAGTTGATCCAGAGGCCAAGTTTCTTCCTGCATCCGATACGTGGGTGTTCTCTCCATCATTAACCCATAACTTTGACAATTGCGCTCATCATGACCTACTAATTTGCAGAAGTTGCAGAAGAGATCTTGTGGTGTCTGTACAAATTTCTAAAGCAAGTGACAATTATCTGTCACATGTTTTTCAGCTACCTAACATTAGCACACCACAGCATGGGCCCCGTACTTGGCCCTGCTTGAGCTTCTGGCCTCAAAGCCGTTGACCCTCCTCTTGCAATGTAATTCGCGAAGACAGGGCAGTGATCTTTATCATGCCCCTAGCTCTTACATTTCAGACACCAAACTTCTTCACGCACCTCTGGCCGAGCCGCTCTATCCTTCTTCAGACTTTGGAATTCTAGGCAAAGATTATGCAACTCAGTGTGAATCTACTGAACTCCCAGAGCAGCATCTTGAATCGATGTCTCATGCAAAATCATCTCAATCTCCAGGGCTTCCACCTGGGTCCCAATCTTTTTGTTCTGTTAAAGCAACCCTTAAATGAGGAAAGAGCGAAGCTACAAACCATTCGTGGTGTTGCCCATATGTAGGATTCAAGTTAGCTTCATGGATCTTTCATTTCAATCTCTGATCCAGCTCCCAGGGTGTCTTGCCAGGCTTCATCATGATTTTCTTGAATCCCACGATGATTGCAATTGAGACTTGGGTCTACTAAATTCCTTATTCAGTGCAGTCTGAATGTCTGCCAATGCAGTTGTTGGGTTATCGGTATAGTACCTAATGTACCACATTAGCGCTCAATCTTGTAAAGTAGTGACCAATGTTTATTTCTTCATCTAATCATATGTAATGTTTTGGGTTGTCCATACGGCCTTCACAACGAACCAAAACTAGTTCGGGTCCTCATTTCCCAAGCCCTTGAAAATGAGCAACTTCACTGCATTCACCATATTGAATGGTGGCAGAGGTGGTGAGGGTGGGGCAAAGTTATATGTTGTGGAGGCAAATATGGAGGTGGTGTGGGCGGATGGGGTATTCATGGGAACCCTTGCCTTATTAGCTAGACAGTGCTCTACGGAGAAGCCTATACTGCTTCCTCGTCATCACCCAAAGGAGGCTCAATCAACGGGCTATATTTAGGGCATGTTCTCCTTCTATCCTTGAATAAATTTCCACTTCGTGTAGCTCCAAACATCAAGGTAATTTCATAACTGCTTTTCACATAAGAGAATTTTAATAAAAGTATTCAAAGATCTTAAATACTTACCTCGCAGTCCCTTAAAGAAGTGCCACTCTACTTCACTGAAGCTGATTGAGGTATCAACCGTGAACTCTATTACAAATCCTCCTAAGATGCAATCAAGCCAGTGATTGACAGCGCATGCAATCTTATCTTCAGAGGCTTCCAATCTTTGCACTAACTCTGAGGTTGAGACTATTGGACTGTCAAGCCTCCACCTTCCCTGTCCATCCACTAATTTAGTGATCCACTCGTATAGCTCAATTAGGAAGGAACAGAAGAAAATTCTGTGTATCTCTGTGTACAAATACTTGTCCAACCATTGTTATTTCATCAATCATGGATTTATGTTTTCTTATGCCACAAATTCATGGACCTTTCTATCCAACAACTCCTTAATTTCTTTCTTTGTTGGATTCCAGTGATGTGACATCACACATCTCTTACTGCAGATCCTGGTCCTGGAAATAGAACCATTTGTGGGTCCTGACCCAGATTCAGAGTTAAGTTTTCCAAACAAATCCCTACACTATTGGCCCTTTCAGCATCAATCCATGGAGCGCAGACTAAAGTCTCACCCAAAGCAGTATGGGGGGATGTTGGAACCAAGTTTCCACACCCAGAGATGAGTGTGATGTTGTTTTATACCCCTAATCTACCTTCACATAGATTGATAAGCCCTTAAGGCTTCTTGATATAACTTCCTCTTACCAACCTCTAGACCTTTACGAAGGTCTACGACCATATTTCACGAACCCTAAATAGGTGAATCAACTACTTAAGTGCCTTTGTAAATACCCTTAGTTCTGTATTTACCCAGATCGGCCTAAGTATCTGATATCTTTAACATGCATTAAGGTGTTCTTCGTGTAAACAGATATTAGTACTTGCATTCATATAACAATGTAAACCATGCAGAATTGCGCATAAATACAATATTAAATCATAAACCCATCATTCATCATAGCATAGTACCATATTCATTCATAACAGGAGAAAATAGACAAAACACAAATATTTCTAAAATAATCTCTTTATTGATACTTCAATTCTTCTTACAAACTCAAGACTACCCTACGCACTCAACTGCAAGGGTTCACACACTCAGTTGCGGACTCTACTCTAGGCCTCTATGCACAAAGCTACAGAGCCTCTCTTCTACTCTAAGACCCTTCACGCTTTCTTCTAATGACCCATTACATTCGTCTCCATTAATATCATCAACTTATCTCCCTTAGACTCTCTAAGACTCTCATTTTTATACAATCCCATGGCCCACGGACCAAGGGTAGATCTAATAAAGTTAACACAACTTACATAAAAGAAGGGAAAAACCATTTTTGACACTTTACTATCTATGCACTCCATGACCACAACTTGTAGAGACTTTACACTTTACATAACAAAAATTTGGGCTTTCTGCCCAAAAACTTGGGTTTTTCCCCAAAATTTACCACAGGGGACCTTGTCCCAACAAAAAGAAATAGCGCAGAAGATTTTATGTGCTGGGTTGTGGTGGCTGATGCTGCATAAGGATTATAAATCATATCATAGGGCATGTGATACATGTCAGAGAACCAGCAGGTCACCGTGGAGGGATGAGCTACCTTTGAATCCACAGATACCATTGCAGCCATTTGAGAAATGGGCAATTGATTTTGTAGGACCGATTTGGCCTCCGGGAAAGAAGAAGAGTGTGTGGTATATCATCATCACGACTAAATATTTGACCAGATGGGTAGAGGCACAACCTGTGAAGGACTATACAGGGGCAACAATAGCGAAGTTCTTATTTGAATATGTGTTGACCAGGTTCGGTTGTCTGAAGATTTTGATGAGTGATTGCAGTACACAATTCCTTAACGAAACGATCAACATGCTGATAGACAAATTCAATGTTTATCATTAGAAGAGTATGCCATGTCATCCTCATTCCAATGGGATGATTGAGGTGTTTAATAAAATATTGGAGGGTGCACTAACAAAGTTTTTCAATATGTAAAGGAATGATTGGGATGTGCATGTTGATGGGCCTCTAAATTAGACATAAATTAAGGCCCATGCCTCTAAATTAAACATAAATTAAGGCATATGACCATCCTTCAGCACATTAAACCTCTCTTTTTGTATTAGATAATTTGTTTTTAACTTTAATATATTCATTAGGAAGGTTTATGAATAATTGCATATTTGTGCCTAATAATATTTATTTTTGTGGAATATCATGAGAATATTGGGTAGATTATGAAGATTTGGAGGAGATAATTTAGGAAATTATTCCCTACTACAGGAGGATCAATAATAAATAATAAATCAACAAGATATTATGGAATTATGACATAGATTGTGGAACTCCAATGATTGAGAAAATCTAGGAATGTGTTCCCTACCATTTAATGCAAATTCCTAGTGTTGGGAACTAGATCCACTAATCAAGATATTTTGGTGGGGAAAGCTTCCTCCATTCATGGGGAATTATTCTTAATCACTTTGTATAAGTACCAAGTCTAATTTTCCTTTAGGGAATGATTGAGAAAATCTAGGAATATGTTCCCTGCCATTTAATGTAGATTCCTAGTATTGGGGACCAGATCCACTAATCAAGGGATTTTGGTGGGGAAAGATTCCTCCATTCATGGGGAGTGATTCCTAATCATTTTGTATAAGTACCAAGTTGAATTTTCCTCTAGGGGGAGATTTTCATTAGTGTTCTTGTGGAGAGAACTCGTATTGTTGTAGCTCCATTGTATTTTCTTGCAGCGATGTAATTCTATTGATGAAAAATAATGAAGACAGGTGTCATGTTCAGTTTCTAAATCTCATTCTCATCCGTGGGTCTCTCAGTTTCCTTGAGCTTGGCCATCCTAGGAGACTCAGAGCCCTTTTGTATCATTTTCTTTCATTCTTTTCAGTTCTTATTCACATGCATCTCTTGTTTTTCTTTCTTTCAATTTATGCATATAGGATTAATGATTTCTTGTTGTAGGATTGAGTTAAATGGTTGATGTAAGTGATTTTTTAGGATCAAAAGCGTTATTTCATCCTTGGAAAAGCTTTGTAAGTTCATAGGAATCAATGAGATTCTTTGATTAGTCTTCTTATTCCCAAATTTAGATTTATGGATCTCATTTGTGGCAATGAACAATAAATTTCTACTATTTTTTAGAGCATGCTAATGAGCTTCAATCAAGTTGGTTCCATTTGAATTATATCACAAAAAAAATCTAGTTAATAACAAAAATTAACCATTGCATTTTCACTTGATTAGGTTAGGCATTTTTTAGATTTACTAGTTCACTAGTTCTCAAATTTCTGGATTTTCGACAAGTAATTTTTTTCTATTTTTTATCAAGAGTTAACAAAGATATTTTTGAGTAATTCCACTTGGAATGGGGACCTAAGACATCCTAGTTAATAACCAAATTTGTCCCATCCAATTTGGATTTGATTTTCTTGGTAATTTGATGAATTATATTAAATATGTACATCTTGTAGGAAATCACTGTAGCATCCTGTAGGAAATCCTGTTTTGAGGCCAAATGAAGAAAAATCATTATTGAAGCTGGGATTAGGCCTCTACTTGACCTCCATGCCATCAATACCATTTTAACCCTCTTGCTCCACACTTAGGTCATCATTTTGCTAGTTTTCAAGGGTAGGATTTGATTTCCATTTCTTCTATCTTCAGTCTTACATTAGATCTCATCAATCTTTTATATCATTCTGCAAAGTTTTCCTCATGCATGAAGTAGACAACTAGCTCATGAAATTCCGTTTCCTTTAGATAATTGAAATTATTCTTGTTTGCATGAATTTTGGGTAAATGTCAATGTTTGATGTAGTGCAGGTGTTTCAGAAGTACATAGAGATTTCATAGTCAACAACCTCATCCCAACTTCATCCACCATGGTCCTCACTTTCTTTCACTAAGCCCTCACCAATTTCATCATTTCACAAGGAAGCTTCTCCAATATTTTTGAACAAATCCATCCATCTTGCAACTTTGGTTTTGAGTTCTAAAGTGGTCCTAGGAACTCCCTTGCTTCATTCCATCCACCAACCACCTTCCCTAAGATTTCCATCACCTTTAACATCCATCCTTTTGCTGTCAGCTATATCCTGTAGGTTTTCTTGTAGTGGTTTGTTTTGAGGCCGAAATGAGGGAAAAGCCTCTAGGAAGCTAGAAAAGGGTACCTACTTGTCTCCCAAGCCTTCTAACCATTCACCATCATCTCCAGGCCACCTGCCACGTCACCAAAAGAGTTTAGCTTTCACACTCTCACATGAAAAAAGACAAAAGGAAAAACAGGTTTATTTTTCCTTTACTGCACAACAGTAGAAGGTTTGACTGTTTGAATCTGCATGCTTAGGACAGTAGGATTGCATACATGTTAAATTAACATTATTTTGAAGAAAAGCCTCTTAGAAGTTAGTTAGAAAATGGTAAGCTTTAACATTTGATTTCAGTCTCTTTCCTTGTACTTTCTTTCTTCCAATAGGTTAAGGTTCCATTTCAAACATTTCATTTTCTATGATTAGTTTAGGATTTGGCTTCAGTACGTGAAATCCATTACATGATGACATCAAAGGAAGGACACATTGTATGCCACACATATAGATTCGATACCTCTTAAGTTTGTATGAACCCCGGGTTGATAATTAAATTCGGTAGCCTTGGGAGTTGCAACATTCTTGTTGCAATATCAAGGCTCATCACTTTTTGGTGCCGTTACTAGTGAGGTGTCAAGGTATGCATTGTTTTCTTCCATAGTTGATTTATTTATTTTTACTTTGTGCAAAAAGACACAAAAAATTGCATTAGGCATATTTAATTTCAAAAGTAGAAATCTACATTGTATTATAGTTTTCATTCAATCATAAAAACAAAAACAAAAAAATCTCCAACACCAACCCACTCCCCCATTTGATCATGTGGTGTAGTAAGAGCCACATCACCTTTCACTTTTGCAGATAGAAGAAGAAGATGGCAAATAATGTAGAAGAAATGAACGGGGATGATGACAATGAGGAAGATCCTCTTGGATTTCCCATTCAAGATACTGATATCAATGTCCACATGAAGAACATCCCTCCATGTTTTCTTCCAAAACTTCATGGTCTAAGGTCAGAGGATCCAGAAACCTTTCTCTTTGAATTTGAAATTTTCTGTAGATCTTATGGTTACTTATTAAAATTCAGAAACTAAGATTGTTTCCAGCAACATTGAAGGATAAATCTCTTAAATGGTTCATGACTTTAGGGACTATTTCAATAATATCATGGAATGATATGCAAAAGATATTTCTAGAAAAAAAAAGATCATGATATTAACGAAGAAATATTCAAGAAGAATCAAAAAGAAGATGAGAGTCTAGAGGATCTAACAGAAAGGTTCATGTATAATGTTAAGAGGGAAAACTACATCATTTAGGATCCAACACAATAAAAACCCTCTACTTAGAACAATTATGGATGAGTGGTGTTAGTGTCAGTACTTGCATACTGCCATTAGTGATCAAGATTCCTCTTTCATATCATATTAGTGTCCCGTTTGAAATTTCTTATCATTCCACCTTGGTCATCATGCAAAAATTTATTCACTGGTGGTAGTCCAAAATAAAAAATTACACTCCCCTCTCAAAAATTTGTATTTTTCTAGCCCACCTTCATGTGTATTGTTGAGCATCCATTGAGCATACAGGCTCATTTCATCATGTTTTATATCAGTCAAAACAAAATGAGGTTCAGTCATCAAGGTTCCATTAGGTCACACAGGTTTTATTTTCCCAAGGTCCAAATAAATCACCATCTCACTGCATAAGGTTGGCAAAGTATGAGAGTGAAGTAGATAATATCTTTTTCAGTTAAATAAGGGTTTACTAGCTTGTAACCATGATTACTGAAAATCCCAAATGTGATTTCAACAAGGGGATTTACTCCAGTTTGTAATTTTTTATTTCAAAATAGATGTAATAATTTTTATTTCGTTTATGTAATTTTATGTTTATTATATGTAATAAGTTACCATTTTAGCTGCTTACTCAAATCCATTTCCAATACTATCCAAACAAAGGTCAAAATCGAGATTGCCAAAGCATCATCCACCTGTCAAAGGAATAAAGGTCAGAAAGTCAAAGAGCATTAGTATGAAAGTTTGAAAAGTGACTTGAAAATTATAGAATGGGTTTGCAAATCATAAATCACAACTCATTCAAGTATAAAAGCCCTCAAAGACATCTGTGTTGCCTTCATTTTCACTCCTACACTTTCAAAACCTCCTTAGCAAAAGAGAAATTTCGAATTTTAGGTGAAATTGGGCAAAATAGGGGCAGAGGGTGTGTTTTGAAAGCAGAGGGCAAGTTTAGAAAGTGGAGAGCGCATTCAACACTGGTGTTGCGCATTTGCTAGGAAAATCCAGTGTATTTTCTAAGGGTGATGTGTGCCTATAAGTGGATGGCGCGTTTGACCATGGTGTTACACCTTTGCCCCAAAACAACCAAAAGTTTCCTAAAATGCCCTACATTACTCCAAACACCAAAATTTTCCACCAAGGTGCTCCAAGCAAGCAAGCAGGTTAAGATTGCATTGCTCCTATCCTTTACATTCGATTTATAGGGTGTTTCGTTGGTGTTGGAAGTTATAATAAGTTTAAAACCCTAGTAACCTAATTCCACTCCTAAAACACATTCCCTATAATCCCACTACCATTTCTATATTTCATAATTACCTCTGTCACCTCCCTATTTCCATATCCTCACAATTCCTCACAACCTTCCATACCCCCAACTACTACATTCCACTTCTTTATTTCCCTAGGGTTTTGACTCCAATAACCCATGGCTGAAGAAGAAAATATAGGTCAAAGTGAGGAAGAAAGATAGGAGAGGAGGCAATATAAGAAATGAGGGAGAATCATCAGACATGAGCCAACCAACACCAGAGAACTCATGGCATCTCCCATCACTGTGACAAGTTTTCAGCATGTGGGCTATTTTGAGTTTTGTGAGAGAGTGGAAAGGATTCAACATCATCTTGTGTTGACCACATTATTCATCACTAACCTCCATGACATCCACGTAACCCTTGTTGGTGTCACATTCACTATATCTCCTGCTATCATAGCAAATGCCTCTAGGATCCCAAATATCGGGGAAAATGGTTTAAACAAGGAGAATTGGATCATTTTTATTATGAGCCATATCTTAAACCAAGATACAAGAATGAGAGAAAGAGGATCTTTCCTTTCCCTTACCTCCTAGACATATATATTCCCATGATGAAAATCATCATGAATAACTTCACACATGAGGGTAGGTTTTCCAAGATCTATTCCTATCGTATTCGGCTACTCATGCATTTCACAAGAGTCAAAATGATCAACTTGCCCTACTATCTTTACCAGGACATTGACAAGATGTAATTCATTGCCCAAAGGATGGATTATGATCATCAAATGCAAAGAATATTTCACCACTCTCTCATCAAAATGATAATCCTACACCACCTTGATCGATTTAACATTGCATGGGACACTTTCATATCGAATGAGATTTTTACAATCCCACCTATTCAACATGGCCAAGAAGCACCTTCATCTTCTCATCCATCCACCTCCATTCCTCCAGCTCAGCCCATACATCATCCATCTTCAGCTGATGAGTCAACCACACCATCACCTTCATCCTCATCATCCCATGAGCCTATTCATTCACCTGGCATAGATGAAGGCAATGAGAAAGAAAATATTGAGCATGGGGAGAGAAGCAAGCCCAAAGAGGCTAGTCTAGGTACCTTGACACATATTTATCAGAGAGGACATAGGCAAGCTTTTTCCCCATAGATTGTGGGAGGGGCCTTTCCTTCTTCATCGGCAAAACGGGTACAAAAGGGTAAGGAAAAGTTTATGGAGGCAGAGATCCAGCAGCAGCAGGAAGACCTCCATGAGACAAAACATGATTTTTAGTTAGTTGACCCAGATGAACATGATGATAGTGAAAACACAACCACTTTCATCAAGGAGAAGAATTCACTCATAAGAGAACTCCAAGTCAACTTGCAAAGGGCTAAATATGTTATCTCATAATATGAGCAGGAGAACATGCAATTTGAGGTCAAAGATGAGCTCATGGGGATTCAACTTATCAATGCAAAGAGAGAGGTTGAAAAAGATAAGGCCTTACTTGATGAGTCATATGAGAAATATGGTGAAAATCTTGATGAATAGGTGCCAAGAATAAGGCCAAGGACAAGAGGCCTAAAAATAGCTTTAGAGCTAGAAAAACAAAGGGAGGTAGAATTAGCCAATGAGCTCACCCTAAATGAGAAATTTGCCAAAATGGTGAATGAAAATCGGGAACATTAGCTCAAGAGGGTGAAAAATCATATTGAGGGTCTCTTAGACAAGGCCAAAAGGGATATTGACATGCAGAGAAGGATAGCTAAGTACTATGGCATGAGAAACAAAATTGCAAGAGCCAAGCTCAAAAGAGCTCATGCAAAAATTGAAGCCTTGACCAAGCAGGAGGAGAAAAAAAAGTTAGATATCCTTGCCAAGGCATCACTCCATGACTCAAATAGATTATCAACCATCATGTCACCAATTTTGACAATTTTTTACCAAGTTTTGCAAGTTACAATTTTCTGTGTTTTTTAAAGTATTTTCAACATAGTCAATATGTCAAATGTGTAGCACCTAGAGTGTTGCGCTCTTTTGAGGCATATGATGGATAAAAGGCAAAAATTTTGGATTCATAATGATGAATACATGCACCCTATGCATTTTCTAAGCATTTGGAGGAAAATTGGTCAGCCAAAAGGGTAAAAAACCACTAAAAATTCACCTTTCTCCCTCTTTTTTGGCTTGGTCGTTGCGCCTTTACTAGTCTTGAGAGATTGGAATTTTTCCATGGTAAATGACCTCCAAATTGAAAAATGAAGGCATATCTGGAAAGTAGACTTGAAGGGCTTTCCAACGAGCTATTTTGAAGAAACTTTTAACATTAGGAAGGAACCCAAAATAAGCTTTGAAGATGGAGGGCATGTTTGACACTAGGAGCGTGTGTTTGACAAAGGAAGGGTGTGTTTGACAATCTTCTCCACTTTTCACTGCTTCTCTCCAAATTGACTTTCACCTTGGGGAAATCGATGTTTTACTCATGCAATTGATCAAGATGATGTAACTATTATGTTTTTTACAGCTATCTAGGGTAAATACATCATTCAAATGCCCTACATGGCATGTAATGAATCAGTTTGGTAGAGTTAGGGATGAGTCACTTTGACCACCCTACAAAGCTATTAGTTCAGCCTTTCTTACAACTACCCCTCCTCTCATGGATTCAACCCTTGAGGTTGGGAGGAGTTTTTTTTTAGGCCTATATCTTGTATTTTTCAGTCTTTTCAAAGGTTGGACTCTCTTGGATGTTGTAATAGTGTTTCAGACTTTGGCGTGGAATATATTGGATGAGGTTGCATCTATTTTGGTGGGATACCTGTGGCATGGTATTTTGATCTTGTTTATTCTTTAGTTTCATATGTGTGAATGTTTTGTTCCTTTCATGATCCATTTCACTCTAATTATGTTTGATTTTCAAGGTGTGATAAGCAAAATTCATCTTGTATGCTCTGTTTTGGGAAAATCTTCATAGATTGTTTCATTTCTTCAATTTAAAAATAATTCATGGTCTTCATGCTCTTTTTATCACCTCACTATCCAAACCATCGCATCTCTATACTACAAAACTATTAAATTAACTTTCCTACCTTGCCCCATCAGATGTCTACAATTCTAAACTTTTTTTGCCCTAACCTAGTTCATTCCCTGACCTAATTCACTCATCCTTGTGACTAACCCAACCAAATCAAATCAAAAAAACCCTGAGCTACTATATCTACCCTAAAATCCTAATCCATATAGCCCTCTTGGTTGTGATGCTTTGGAGAGAGCCCTCTTCAGCTTGGTAGGGCTATCTACCAAGTCAAAAGATTGGTCTGTGGTTACCTCAGCTAGACTCTTTCTCAGCCTTGGAGATCCGAAGGAATTATAACATAGTGGCACGTTGTCGAGGAAGAAGCTCTATATTCCCTGGGAAAGAACGACAACAAATTAGATCCGGTTATTGATGGTGGACAACAGTTGGACACAAGAAGTGTTGGCATTATGATGTATGTGTTGTACTTGATGGCAACCCACTTGTAGCAAAACAACTCACTTGTATATGGTAACTAGATGAATCTACAGAAGAGATATCAGATGTGATAGAATGTATGATAGTAGTGTTTATAGATGTGATGGAATGTAGGGCAGCTTCAAGGAATCAGTTCAGAATGAAACTCACTCAGATGAAAGATCATTGTATAGTAGGTAAACAACAAAGAATTACAGATCATTCCTCACAAAATGAAGAAAGAGAGGTATACGTAGGTTCACCATTGACCAAACTATGTATACATACAAGTTCACTATATACAAGTCACATATATGTACACACACACTTTCACAGAAGGAAAAGCACATATACCTTGGAAAACTAATTTTTTGGTCCGAAGTATTTGGTCCATGGTATTTTGATCCATGGTATACGTAGGTTCACCATTGACCAAACTATGTATACATGCAGGTTCACTATATACAAGTCACATATATGTACACACACACTTTCACAGAAGGAAAAGCACATATACCTTGGAAAACTGATTTTTGGTCCGAAGTATTTGGTCCATGGTATTTTGATCCATGGTATTGGTCCAAGGTATCTGGTCTGAGGTAAGGACCCTAGGTATTTGGTCCAAGGTATTGGTCCTAAGTGGTTTTGTTCCATGGTATTGAGAAAGGCCTAAATCTATAAAAGGAGGAAGGATCATTAGGCCAAGGTGTGCGAGTATCAAATATTTGATGAAGTGTGAGATCTAGTATGCAAGTTATTGGGTTATGGTGCATTGCTAGATCTGAACCAAGGATGAACCTTAGCTGATGATGAAGGATAAGATCTAATGATGTATCAGGATCTTAAGGCTTGAAGTGAATTATCTTTATGGGGTTTGATCATGTATCTGAATAACTAGCACATGTTGTAGTCTGTAAATTTGATGATCTGGGTATGACTAAAGTCTGGAATAGTTGTAATGTTTCAATCATCATTTACAGATCTGTACGTAGGTTCACTTTAGAAAAGGATCATATCCATGCTAGTTCTGCATATCAAAGCATCGTATACATCATAAATTTGATTTGTAGATCTATACGCTAGTTTGCTTTGAGGAAAGCATGTCTGCATGCAGGTTTGACACATGGAAGTAGCGTATACCTTATAAAATATGTTTTAGTTGCTTTTGTTTGCTGTTGCAGTGTTCTGGGTTCTAGCTTGGGTTCTGGTTATTGTATTCTGGTGACAACATTCTGAATGATCAGATTAATGGGCTGTCAAAGTGGTTGATCGATTCAGTTGTGGTTGGTTCAAAAGGGGATTGGTTGATGCAGATATATTTGATGATTGAATGATGTTGTTGATGGATCTAGACTGAGAATTTATGAAACGTGGTCCCTAGAAGAAAAGAGAAGGTTGTAGCCTTCTGTACGCTGGCACTTACATACTAGTAAACATATCAGCTAGTACAAGAGCTAGGGGGCTGTAGCTCCCTTCCAATAGAAGTTGGAGAATGAGAGAAGGTTGTAGCCTTCTACAGGTAGAAGCCTACGTACTAGTATAAGACTACACCAGTACAAAATTGTAAATAGAATTTTATTATTAAAAGAAGATAGAGATGACAACAGCAGGTGGTTTTCACCCACATTGGGTTTCCACCTTATATCTTGGTGTTCATGTGTGTTGCTTATGTGTGATGCTTTATGCTATTTTTACTGCACTATCTAATGAATTCCTAATATACTGGTTAAATTTCAATGCATGATAATTTGGGTAAATCAAAAGATCTCTACATATACACTGGTTGCATTAAGTACAGTTGCATATACACGCTAGTTCACTAAGCTAAAGTAGCATATACAAATCAGTTTTGAAAATTAAATTATTGATCTGATAATACTAATTCCCCCCCCCCCCCTCTCAGTATTATTTCCAACAATTGATATCAGAACAAGTCCTTTAGAAGAAGTTTGATCACCTGAAGGAAGATCCATCATCATGAGTAAGCAAGAAAGTGGGGGATCCATCAGACCACCAATCTTTGATGGGAGAAACTTTGTTTATTGGAAGCTAAGAACCACAACCTATCTTCAATCTCTTCGAATAGATGTTTGGGAAATCATGGAAGGAGGATATACATTTCCATTAGCAATTCCTACAGATACAGCAAGTAAAAAGAAATATGAAACCAATACCAAGGCTGTCAATACATTATTGGGAAGTCTATCACAATCAGAGTTTGTCAAATTTATGCAGCTTAAATCAGCCAAATAAAGATGGGACAAAATCATTCTAAGCTATGAAGGAGACTCTCAGGTAAAATGTGCTAAACTGCAAACTCTCAGAATTCAATATGAAACTCTCAAGGTGCACAATGATGAAATTATAGCTAGTTACTTCTTATGTATAGATGATATTGTTAATTGCATGAAGAATCTGAGTGAAGAGATAAAGGAAGTTACCTTAGTTAAAAAAAAATTAAGATCCTTATCTGCTAAATTTGAATCAAAAGTATCTGCCATAGAAGAAAAGTAGGATCTACAAACTATTACTATGACACAACTTCACAGAATCTTAACTGCCTTTGAGATGAGAAAGGAGGTCCATCAAATATGAGAGAAGTCACATTTAAAGCTTCAGCAAAAGGAAAAGAAGAACTCAATGAATCAGGACATATTTCAAAAGAAGAAGAGCAAGCAAACTTTGTCAAGAAGCTTCAATGGGGTTCTGGAAGATTCAAAGGTAAAGTACCTTACAAATGTTTTCCCTATGGTAGAGTCAGTCATTATGTTGCCATATGTCCTCATAAAGATAAATATGACAAAGAGAAGGAATCTACAAAATGGAATAAGAAACAAAGTGTAAGTAAAAAGAGCTACTATACTCATGAAGATAGTGATGGTTTATCAAATAGTGATGAAGATGAAAATAGTAATGACTCTAGACTTCTAATGGCTTATGAAGATGATGATTTTTTGGATGCTTTAGATGAAGATGACCTTTATGAAGAAATATCTAAACTCAAAATCTATTTACAAGAAAAGAATATGATTATAGATGACATACCAACTTGTTGAAAGAGAAAAACACAATGAAAAGCTAGAATGTGAAATTGTGGGTCTAAGAAAGGATCTTTAGAAAACAAAACCTCTCAATCTTAGATTTGCTAAATGATCAAAAACCTTAAATGAAATTATCAAAGTGTAGTGCTCTCCTCTAATAAAGACAGGTCTTGGATATACTAAAGAAGCATCTCAATCACAAAAGTTGTCAACCTCCACTAAAAGCTATCTTGATGCAACAAAGAGCAGTGAACAGTTTGATAATCGTCAGCAAAGGCATAAAGCAAATCACCGAGTGAATCAAGCCCAATTTACTTCAAGGATGACCAGAATCCACAATCAACCTTAGGTAAATCATACTCAATTTGCTTCAAAGATAAATATCAATAGAAACTACAATCAACAAGTCAGTAGATTCGATAATCGTAGGAACTTCTTTAATGGTCAATGTTTCTCATGTCATAATTTTGGACACAAAGCTACTCAATGTGTTGCTTACAAAACTATCATGACTAGAGAAGCACAAAATCAAAGGAATGCGACAGGGATCAAGAAAATTTCCTATAATAACTTTTCTCTTCTTGAAAATGAAATAGAATGCTCAATATGTAACACATTTGGCCATGAAGAATCTGAATGCAGGAGAAAATTTCAGAAAAGATCTCAAAAGGAGAAAACTCTATTAAATCCAAAAAGATGGAGAATGAATGAACCGCAAACAGAAAGATGTGGTATAGCCTTGTATGCAAAAGGACAAGAAAATGAGTGGTAAATCAATAGTGGATGCTCAAAACAGATGACAGGTGACAAAGAAAAACTACACTCATTTAATGCCTTAGAAAAGGAAAAGAGTGTCTTATTTGGAAACGACAATCCTACTCTCATAAAAGGTAAAGGATCTGTTTTCTTGAAAGACAAAGCTAAATCTAGGAATGTTATGTATGTTGATGGCTTAAAGCATAACTTGTTGAGTGTGAGTCAAATGTGTGATCAAGGAAAGCAAGTAGTGTTTCGATCAAATGGATGTGTTGTTCATGAGATTGATACAGGAGAAACCGTGATCAAAGGTAGAATAACTCCAAACAACCTATACATAGTCAAGGGAGAACAACAACATTGCTATCTAAAAAAAAATGATGAAAATTGGGTATGGCACAAAAGATCGAGACATCTAAGCTTTTATCAAATAAGAAAAGCATGCAGATTCCAGGTTGTTCGTGATCTTCCAGATATCAACATTCCTGAAAATACTATATCCAAATCATGTCAATTTGGTAAGCAAACCATATCTCACTTCATCAAAAAGGAAGGGTCAACTAGTAAGCCTCTTGAACTTGTTCATACTTGTTTATGTGGACCATTAAGGAAAAAGTCACCTCGTGGAGAAGAATACTTTATATTGTTCATTGATGATTTTTCCAGAATGTGTTGGATAGGTCTTATAAAGCATAAAGATGAAGAATTTGAAAAATTCAAAGCCTTCAAGATTTGGTTGAAAATGAATCAAATCACAAAATCAAATGCCTCAGATCTAATCGAGGAGGGGAATTTACCTCAGATGAATTCTTTGAATTTTGCGAACAACATGGAATAAAAAGGCAGTTCTCCACTGCAGGGACTCCTCAACAAAATGGAGTGGTAGAAAGGATGAACAGAATTGTTCAACAAACGGCTCACGCTATGTTAGATGAATCTGGAACTCCTGGAACCTTCTGGGGTGAAGCTACATTTGTTTCCATCACTATTCTCAACCAAGCAAATGTTTGGGTAAACAACACTCAAACTCCACATGAACTTTGGTATGGTAAGATTCCTACTGTAAAATACTTCAAATTTTTTGGAAGCAAATGTTACATCAAAAGGACTGGTGAAAAACTTGGTAAATTTGAACCTAGAGAAGATGAAGGTATTCTTCTTGGCTACTCTTCCCGAAGTAAAGGATATAAATTTTATAATAAAATACTTGGGAAAATTATTGAAAGTATTGATATTGTGGTTGATGAAGCATGAAAAAATTCAAAATGGATAAAAACTGAAGATTATGACAACGAAGAAGATAAGGATCATTTTCCCACATAAAATCACATTGATTCTGAAGAAGAAACCAATGAAGCACTAGAAGAAGAGTTAACAATAAAAGAAAAGACTCCATCCAGGTATGTTCAGAAAAATCATCCAAAAACTCAAATTTTAGGGGAAAAAGGGGCAGGTGTGTAGACTAGAAGAACCATTGTCAAAGCTTCAAGCTATCTTTCATTACTATCTTCCACTGAACCTCAAAATGTAAATGAAGCATGCCGAGATGTATGTTGGGTCAAGGCCATGAATGAATAACTTGAGAAAATTGAAAAGAATAATACTTGGGAATTAGTTCCTTAAGAATATCATAGGAACTAAATGGATATTCAAAAACAAGCTGAACAAAAATGGGGAAGTTATTAGAAACAAGGCTAGACTTGTTTGTAAAGGATATGTTCAACAAGAAGGTATAGATTTTGAAGAAACTTTTGCACCTGTTGCTAGACTTGAACCCATAAGAATTTTTGTTGCTCTTTCTAGTTTTCATAAATTCAAAGTATACCAAATGGATGTAACATGCGCCTTTCTTAATGGAGACTTAGAAGAAGAAGTCTATATTGAACAACCAAAAGGATTCATTCTTGGAAATGATTCAAAACTTGTATGCAAACTTAGAAAAGCTCTCTATGGTCTAAAACAAGCTCCAAGGGCATGGTATTACCATCTTGACAAATATCTCCACCAACAGGGTTTTTCAAAGGGGTCAGTAGATAGTAATCTATATACAAAGATGGACACTGGTAAATTGCTAATAATTGTTGTGTATGTTGATGATATCATTTTTGGTAGCAATGAAGAATCCATGAGTCACAATTTTTCTTTAGTAATGCAGCAAGAATTTGAAAAGTCCTTGCTTGGTGAGCTTACTTATTTTCTTGGTCTACAAGTTCAACAAAATAAAGATGGTATTTTTCTCTCACAAACCAAATATCTCAAACAGATCCTGAAAAAGTACAATAGGGAAGATTCTAAACCAGTATGTACACAAATGGTAACACGATACAGTCTTAGCTCAAATGATGAATCAGCAACAATACATCAACCAACTTACATATCCATGATTGGTAGTCTGCTTTATCTAACAGGTACCCGACCGCACATCATGCATGCAGTGGGAATAGTTGGAAGATTCCAAGCAAATCCAAAGGAATCACATCTTCAGGAGTCAAAAGGATTTTTAAATATCTTCAAGGAACACAAAACTTTGGTTTATGGTATCCTAGAGATATAAATCTTACATTTCATGCATATACATATGCAGATTTGGTAGGAAGTGTTGATGAAAGAAAAAGCATTAGTGGTGGTGCATTTTATATGGGTTCTAGGTTGGTGTCTTTGTTCAGCAAGAAACAAAGTTCAATTGCATTATCTACGGCTGAAGTTGAATACGTGGCTGTTGCATCTTGCTGCACACAACTACTTTGGATGATGCAAACCTTGCAAGACATTCAGATCACATGTACTCCACCCATCTCCATTCTACGTGATAATACAAGTGCCATCAGTATTTCAAATAATCCAGTCATGCACTCCAAGACCAAGCACATACCCATCAAATATCATTTCCTACATGAACAAGTGCTTTAACAAAAGGTCAAATTGGAGTATGTTCCCTCCAAAGAACAGGTTGTTGATATATTCACTAAACCACTGCCCAGAGAGACATTTGAATATCTCAGGCAATAGCTAGGAGTAATTTTTACATCATCCTGTTGTTAAATCCTATTTTTCAGAGAAAGGTGGTTATACACGAGTTTCATGAAGCATATTCGCATACATACGTGAGTTTATGTGGGCACAGTCGCGTATATGTTGGTCTAAAGAAAAGCAGTGGGCCAGACTCAAAAAAAATGGGTCTGCTATGGTTCTGTCAATTATGTTCTCTATTTAATAATGGTTTTAATCTATTGATAACATGTGGAAATATATTGGTCCTCATAAAGTTGTTGATAACTTGATGTATATCTGATTGATGATGATGCTTTGATATCTCTTACTGACATATGCAATGATCAGATCTGATAGTGAACAGGTGGAATAGGTTCAGGGGGAGAACATGGTTGATGATATTTTGGGAATGATGGACATATACAGGTTGTTGGTTTGGATGTTGTTCACAAATGTTGTTGATGGTCCAGAACATATGATAGTTGTTGATTACTATGGCCTTGTTTAAGATATTTGGTCTCTGTTATATATGTCATGTATATATTTTAATGTAACAGCCATGAAAAGACCTAAATTGCAACCCCACTATGCATGGGATGGATGATGTAATGTTTCTTGTTTTTGGCATGTATAAACAATTGATATATCCCCACTAAGTAGGGTGGATGAGTCAAATTTGGTGTATCCCCACTTGGTTGGGAGATGGTTTTATGTATGAGTCATTGGTGATAGGAAGGTCATTTGTGATGTATGAATAGAGTCATGTTCTTCTTTTAGAACATCTTTTTGCAGACTTTGCTTATGCTCAAGGGGAGCATAGACTTGATCATGGGAGATCAATCAACACACTTCAACATATTAGAGAAGTCAGCATGCACTTAGGGGGAGCATGACCATTTTCCCTTGATGTCAAAGTGGGAGAGTGACTTGGTGTGGTTGTTACCATCAAGTCTAAAGGGCGAGATTGTTGGCATTATGATGTATGTGTTGTACTTGATGGCAACCCACTTGTAGCAAAACAACTCACTTGTATATGGTAATTAGATGAATCTACAGAAGAGATATCAGATGTGACAGAATGTATGACATTAGTGTTTACAGATGTGATGAAATGCAGGGCATCTTCAAGGAATCAGTTCAGAAAGCAACTCACTCAGATAAAAGATCATTGTATAGCAGGTAAACAACAAAGAATTATAGATCAATATTCACAGAATGAAGAAAGAAAGGTATACGTAGGTTCACCATTGACCAAACTACGTATATATGCAGGTTCACTGTATACAAGTCGTGTATATGTACACATGCACTTTCACAAAAGGAAAAGCGTGTATACCTTGGAAAACTAAATTTTTGGTCCGAAGTATTTGGTCCATGGTATTTTGATCCATGGTATTGGTCTAAGGTAGCTGGTCCAAGGTATTGACCCTAGGTATTTGGTCCAAGGCATTGGTCCTAAGTGGTTTTGTTCCATGGTATTGAGAAATTCCTAAAGCTATAAAAGGAGGAGAAGATCATTAGGCCACGGTGTGCAAGTATCGAATATCTGATGAAGTGTGAGATCTAGTATGTAGGTTATTGGGTTATGGTGCATTGTTGGATCTGAACCAAGGGTGAACCTTAGCTGATGATGAAGGATAAGATCTAATGATGTATCAGGTACTTAAGGCTTGAAGTGAATTATCTTTATGTGGTTTGATAATGTATCTGAATAACTAGCGCATGTTGTAGTCTGTAAATTTGATGATCTGGGTATGACTGAAGTTTGGAATAGTTGTAGTGTTCAAATCATCATTTACAGATCTGTACGCAGGTTCACTTTAGAAAAGGAGCGTATACATGCTAGTTCTGCATATCAAAGCAGCGTATACATCATAAATTTGATTTACAGATTTGTACGCTGGTTCGCTTTAAGGAAAGCGCGTATGCATGCAAGTTCGACACATGGAAGTAGCGTATACCTTATAAAATATGTTTTAGTTGCTTCTGTTTTTTGTTGCAGTGTTTTGGGTTCTAGATTGGGTTCTGGTTTTTGTATTCTAGTGACAGCATTCTGAATGATCAGATTGATGGGTTGTCAAAGTGGTTGATCAATTTGGTTGTGGTTGGTTCAAAAGGGATTGGTTGATGTAGATATATTTGATGATTGAATGATGTTGTTGATGGATCCAGTCTGAAAATTTATGAAACGTGGTCCCTGGAAGAAAAGAGAAGTTTGTAGCATTCTGTAGGTCGGCACCTATGTACTAGTAAACATATCAACTAGTACAAGAGCTAGGGGGTTGTAGCTCCATTCCAGTAGAAGCTGGAGAATGAGAGAAGGTTGTAGGCTTCTACAGGTAGAAGCCTGTGTACTGGTATAAAAATACACCAATACAAAATTGTAAATAGAATTTTCTTATTACTAAAAGAAGACAGAGATGACAACAGTAGGTGGTTTTCACCCACATTGGGTTTCCACCTTATATCTTGGTGTTCATGTGTGTTGCTTATGTGTGATGCTTTATTCTTTCTTTAATTCACTGTAGAATTCTTGATATACTGGTTAAAGTTCAATGCATGATAACTTGGGTAAATCAAAATATCTTTGCATATACGCTGGTTGCATTAAGTACAGTTGTGTATACACACTAGTTCACTAAGCTGAAGTAGCATATACAAATCAGTTTTGAAAATTGAATTATTGATTTCATAATACTGATTCACCCCCCCCCCCCTCTCAATGTTATTTCCAACAGGAAGGTTGAATCATCTGCCTAGTGACTCCATTGTTCAAGATCCTAAGCTTCAAAGTTCAGAGTGACTTCACTGCCAAAGATTCTAGATTTCAAAGCATTGATGATAATCATTGATGATAGGGTATGTGGAAAATCCTTTATTTGGTGAAATATTACTAAATTTAAGGAATGAGTTAGAAAAATTTTAGATTGATTAGACTTTCCCAACATCAGTATTTCGTTGTTTGAAATCCAGCCGACTGACACCTGAAGGTAAAAATTGTTTTCTTGGTTTAGTTGCTAAAAGATTAGAAAATGAAATTGAACTATTGGATGTTAAAATTCAATCATATGATTTCCAAGATCCTAAACTATTCGTGGAAACTCTGCCTCCTCCCAAAGAAGAAAAGGTAAGGCTTCCCTTGGATGGTTGGATTGAAGGATGTTTTGATTTACAGCAAGGATGTGACAATCTCTAGCTAAGAGCATATGTTAATGAGTTGGGATAGCAGATAGAATCTAGTTTTTATGATCCTATAGTAGCATATATGGAATATTTTCTTAGGTTGAATGACAAACCAAATTTCCTTTTACAGAGCCAGATGTATTATGTGTATATATTTCTGATAGAATTTCCAATTATGTTCTGGTTCAAGCATTGTCAAACAACCTTATCATTGCAACAGTTACTTGATTGGTTCATTTGTCACTTTAGTATCACTTGATTCAGTGATTTTGTAGTAGATTAGTGTAGAATAAGTGTGAAATAAGCTTGTTGGAAAAACATCCTTCAACATCTAGTTTACAGTTTGCAGTGTGTGTGTTTTAAGTGTTCAGTTTGGTTGTGAGTTTTTTACTGTATTGGCCCACATGGTTAGGCACTTGGCCTATGGTGTTCTAGACACCTCCAAGGAGCTTCCATCCCCAATAAGGCCAAGATGTTAGAGTCAGTATTTTCATCCTACCATCAATGATCAAAACTCCTCTTTTCATATTCATATTAGGGTCTCGCTCGGAAATTTTTGTCATTCCACCTAGGTCCTCATTCAAAAATTTACTCACTGATGGTAGCCCTAGTCAAAAAACCTCACTCACCTACACTCCATCTACCTCCCTTGACCTTTTCCCATGCACTCCTAGTTATGTTACCCTCCATTCCCTAACTTCCTTGTCATCTCTCGCATCCACATCATTCATTTGTCTCATGATCAGTTGAAACTATGTTTTTTCCTATAGGCTACATTGACTTCAAACATGTTTCCAAACCAATGAGGACGAATTTTCAGAAACTGAAAGAGGTTTTTTCTTCCAACATCCTCTTATACAAAAACCTCTCTCATTTTTCTAATAACTATTATGGTTTGGGATATACATATGACGCTTTGCAGACATATTTTCCTAAATTTTCTTGTTTCATCATACTTTTTTAGAACATATTGTGGCCAATCAAAGAAGAATCTTGATAAACTAGAAGACATTTATGTTCCTAATATGCCAAATTACAATAAAGTACTTCATATTTTACACAGATATTATAAAATGAAAGATACATGTACATAATTACAACCTAGTTTTCAGACTATGCAAATTCCAGTTTCAGTCACCTTTTTGCAGAGAATATTGGGAACAGCGGGAGATGAATTTTGGGAAAATGAGAGAGGCTTATCTCAAAAATATATTTATATACAATAACATCTCTCAATTTTTACTGATATACCTCGGATTGAGATATAAAAATGGATAACTGGACCCTATTTTGTAGAATTACAGGAGGAAAATGCTCAAAGAGAGTTAGCCACCTCGTCAACTAAGAGTTGCAATCAAATTCAGATTTCTCTTCCTTGTCAACAAAAATCCATAATTATAGTGCCAAGTAGATACATTATTTTTTTAATGTCCTACATTTCATTTCTATTTGTGTAAAACAGTTTAGGATATTTGTAAAAAGACCTTGAGATTTTTCTCAAGATATTTTAGCTTAGAATTTGTATAAATACTTCATCATTTGAAGTAAGAAAGGGTTGGACTCTCTTGGATGTTGTAACAGCTTTCAAACTTTGGCATGGAATATATTGGATGAAGTTGTAGCTATTTTGGTGGGATTCCTGTTGCATGGTATTTTGATCTTGTTTCTTCTTCAGTCTCATATGTGGGAATGTTTTGTTCCTTTCATGATCCATTTCACTCTAATTGTGTTTGATTTTCAAGGTGTGATAAGAAGAATTCATCTTTGCATGCTCTGTTTTGGGAAAATCATCATATATTGTTTCATTTCTTTAGTTTAAAGATAATTCATGACCCTCATGCTCTTTTTAGCATCTCGCCTAAACCATCTCATCACTATACTACTGAGTTTAAAGTACCTTGCCTACCTTGCCCCATCAGATGTATGAAATTCAGATTCACTTTTCCCTAACCTAGTTCATTCTCTGACATAATTCACTCATCCTTGTTATAGACATTTTTGGGCACTGCAACCCCAATCATAAATGTCCATAAACTGAGGGCTCCTAAGTCCATAAAAGTGTTGCTTCACTACTTAAAGGAAAAATTTCAGCTGATTACATCATCTCCCAGAAGTTCTCCACTAAAAACTGCTCAGAAATGGTCAAAACTGG
>APFE030627262.1:68105-129567 GCA_000404065.3 Pinus taeda
ATTGTCCTTGCATCCCTCGGATCTTAAGGGACTGGTCTCCTCGTTTGCACAATCTGGTGTCGTCAACCTCTGATGATCATGTTGAAAGTACACCATCAACCAGTGAAAGTGAAGTGTCTGGACAGAAAAGGAAACACAAATTTCCTTGTAAATTGTGTGAAGGCGATCACACCGTCCATCGTTGTCCCTTCCTAGACGAAGCTAAAAGAGTTTTGGTCGTCCTGCTTCACCACTACGGTTCCCTCTTGGATATAGGAAACTCTTGCCGAGTCCACCACTGGTTGAAAATCCGGCTAGCACACCATTGTGGTCGGCCGAAACGTCTAGAATTGAAAATGAACCCTCTGAATCCATACCAGACAAAAGTCAAAAGGTCGAGGTGGCAGTTGACCCGTTCTTGCCTTTAGAAGGTTTGTCTTCGAATGATACCGTCATGGAAGAGAAAGAGAACAACACCGTTCAAATTATTTTCGTAAACACAGACTCTGATGAACTTGGGGGTAGTCTACCTGTTCCTTTACAACAGGAAGGAAGTTCATCAAAGTCGTATCCGGCCGTCTATTCGGTCCCACCTCCAAGCAACCTAGTCGTTTCCTTCGATTGGAATCTACTAGGCAGACCCTGTGTACCAGCTAGTGTACCATTCAGAATAATTGTACAAGCTTACAAAATGATCATGACTGGTACCATCATAGATGAAGGGGCTTCTGTGAGTATCCTTTCCTCAACTACTTGGAAAGCGTTTTGTTCGCCATCGCTTTTGCCTGAAATGAGAAATCTGACAGGCTTCGTCAAAGGAACCAGTCGACCGTTAGGGATCCTTCCCAATGAGCCCATTACTTTGAGAAGGAAAATTGTTCACATGAACGTGATGGTAGTCCAAGGACCCCTGGATTATAATCTACTCCTTCGGCATGACTATATTTATTGCATGGGAGCCATCGTCTCCTCACTCTTTAGAGTAATGTGTTTTCCGCATGAAGGAAAAGTGGTCAAGCTCATAGACCAATTGTCATTCCCTGGTTCACACATAGCAAATAGTCAAATGCCATCCCTAAATGGTCTTTTCATGCAAGGAATGTCTCATCGATCTCCAATCTGTCCATCTGATGAGCGCGAGTGATTCAGGAGGATATGACTGAAACCTAGGGGGTATGCACCCTGGTCTATTTCGGTAAGAAAACCTTGGGTATAGAGTAGGTTTCCACGGAGGATATATGACTAGTTTGACACACCCGTCCATTTAGGAAAATGGGATTAGACTGGAATAATATTCCCTCGTCAAATTTATGTGAGTGGAGGCGAATGCGCCACTCACCTTTGTCTATTTTGGTAGACATCACCAAGGAAGCATGTTGTCTGCGATGCGGATGGAGAGCTTTCATATGGTAACCTGGGAATTTTTCACTATACCTAGAGGCATGCAAGTGAAGAGCGATCATTTATTTATTCAATTTGTAGGTCCTCTAACCCTTTAAACTCGTAAGGTTGGTCGTTTCCTAGCTTGCATAAAGAAAGGATCTGGGGCAAAGCTTTAAAAGGTGCAAGCCCCATAAAAAATGGCATCTTAGATGAGATATCCTTATTATATGACTAGCATGAGAAGTTTTAATGTGGAATTCAAGCTCGTTAAAAAATAAACATAAGCAATGAGCAAATGTTTCCCCCATAGTTTAAGCTCATTAAAAATGAACCAATTTTCCGATAAATAACCATTGTGAATGCATTATCATCAAATTTTGAGCCTTGGTCGTGCTTTCATCATCACCTCCACTCTGTTTTTTAGCCGATCATTTGCCTCCATTTGATTGTTTACCCTTTTGAGGAACATCTGCAAAGAGTGATTCTATTAGCCATCCTTGTGACAATGCCGTGATTGGAAAATTCCAAACCTTACCTGGAATCAGCTGCTACCCGAAATCATCACTCGTTCCTCGAAAAACGAGTTTCCTTTAAGCTCTTTTCAACTAACTCATAATGTATGAAAATATTTCCAATCGATTAGCCTCTCCAGCTCGTTAAAGTCATCGGAAGTGCTATCCCTCCTCTAGATTTTAATATTTTTGGACTTGAGGGATTACTACACAAAAAGATCGAGCGCTTGTCTTGTTCAGCTCATTAAAATTACCGAACATTCATCCCTTTCATATTATTTTACGCTTTTTTCAGACTTAAGGGATTATATGACAAAAAATAATCTTTGGAGTTTCCTTTTCGTCCCTTTCAGACTCTCCAAAATTGAAAAGGACCGAGTTATCTTTGTCGTTAAACTCGTTAAAACTGAATAGCGACAAACTCGTCCAAATGGACGAGAACGAGTTTCACTGTCACTAGGCTCGTTAAAACATAGCGACAGGTTCACCCGGAGGGCGAATTATAGAACAAGCATATGTTATCCTCCTCAAGCTTGATAAAAATAAAGAGGTACTGGTCAGAAATGACTGGGGAAAATTGGGAAGAAAACTTGAAAATCTTTATTGGTAGCAAGTCGCTCTTGAACATGACACTTTCTCTCCGCATCCGAGTCGGGTTGGGTTGTTCCATTCACTAGTCATATCACCATTGGTCCATCACACCATCCATCTTTGGGGTTAACGCTACCAATCCATCGTCAGTGTCGCTGATATGTTCAAGAGAAGTCACTCGAATTCACTTGTGTCTCACCCACTATAATACATTCACGCTCCATTCTTTCATGACCACCACCCTGAACCCTGTATCATCAGATCGTTTTCACCTCCAAAATCATTTGCTTCGTTCCGTGTCGTAGATGTGGGATTCATTAAGGCTCTCCTATGACGGGTCACTTCTTGTTGACATCAGCTCATTATCCAAGAAATTGACCTAGGAACAACCCTTTCAGTACTTTGAAGCTTGCATGCCTCAATGGCAAGTTTCTCACTTTCGGCGACAGGTTTACATTAATGGCCTTCGACCGAGAGATTTTGTGTGGTGTTCGACGCCAAGTCCTTTTTCACACCACGAGAATTGTACTATAGTACCTTGAGGGTCATTTTCATTATTAGTGATTCCTCTCGCACCTGTTAATAGCTTACATCATTGGCTGGTAATCAAGCAATGTCTTTCCATGTTCGACTCCAGAACATTTTTTCACATGGATCGACTTGTACACCGATTGAGGATAGAACGAGTTTTGAAGACCCCGAATCTAGTTTCATCCATCCGGGCTGCGATATAGTCAGGAATATAAAGACATCAAGTGTACATCATTGCCAAATAGATGATCATCCAAATGAAAGGATGATGAGTCTGAATCATCAGTCTGCTACATAGACGATTGTCTGTCCTATGTACATGAAAATGAATTTATAAAGTTGAGCATGGGAATGCCCGCCTCAGCTAGATCATGAAAAATATTATGAAGATAATGTATTGTATTGTATCTTATTATAGGTTGCCTCCCAGCTCGAAAAAACTTCATATCCTCATGATAAAGCATTTCACCCGACATCAAAAGATTAACGACCTCATGCTTTAGGGGGAAACTATTATAGACATTTTTGGGCACTGCAACTCCAGTCATAAATGTCCATAAACTAAGGGCTCCTAAGTCCCTAAAAGTGCTGCTTCACTACCTAAAGGAACAAGGTCAACTGATTACATCATCTCCTAGAAGTTCTCCACTAAAAATTGCTCAGAAATGGTCAAAACTGGACCATACTGAATACCCAGTGCAAAGGATGCGATGCATGTCACCTTCCCAGTGTAAAGGGTGCGATGCATACTGGATGTCCCCTCTGTAGGGTGCAATGGGCGAGAATGGACAAATGGCAGAGACAGTTTGTGAGGTGGAAGATCATAGAATCTTCCAGAAGCTTCCCATCTGACACTTGCCTCTCTGTTTTCGACCAGGGATGAGTAAGAGATCATCAATCTCCAAGTGGAATCAAGAACTATCAGAGAGAGGACACTAATCAAAACCCCAGAAGATGACTCACCCCCCTACAATCATCTATATATGGATCCCTCATCACAGAGATCCAGAGGCTGGAATCTTGTATCTTGTAGAGAAGTGTTGTTGGTTTTCTGGTGAAACTCATAGTGTTGGGTGATCTAAGCTTTACCTGAGGTGAAGAAGGGCTTTCTTGCTGGAGGGTGATGCTGGGTCAGAACTATTGGTTGTAATCCTCTTACTATTATTGATATTAATAAAGCTATCCAAGTTTTCCTCCACATTCTTTTATGTTTGATTCTATATGCATTTGTGTGGTTAATACATATCTGGTCTTGTGTTATTTATGAAGATAGATCTCTGTTCTTTGATAGTATTATGTTGCTTTGATTCCACAGGTGCTCTTTTAAGCTGTGTAGACAAAGAAGGAGTGGCAAAGATCTATCGAGAAGGAGAGGAACTGAGCAAGGAACCAAGCGCAAGACAAAGGTTGGTGTCCTTTGTTCCACTCTTGCCTATTTTTCATAAAGGAAAACGAAAGTATTTTTAACTTGTTTGTTTCTAAGATAGCTACCAGACTTAGTGGGAATAGCAGCTCTAAGCGGACACTATTCCCGGTAACAATCCTTGTGACTACCCAACCAAAATAAAATCAAACAACCATATGCACTTTACATCTAGCCTAAAACCCTAATCTATCTAGCCCTCTTGGTTGTGATCCTTTGGAGAGAGCCCTCTCTGGCTTGGTAGGGCTACCTACCAAGTCAAAAGATTGGTCTATGGTTACCTCAGCTGGACTCTTCCTTAGCCTTGCATATCTGGAGAAGTGATAACATACTGGTGCCATTTCCAGGGAATGAAAGGTTCATTTTCCCTGGGTGTACGACTAGTTCACATTGGAGTTTGGTCCTCTGGATGATACGACTAAGCTTCGTTAAGGTTGATTCAGTGATTACAGTGCCTAGATTGCAGAAGTTGTCCTCAAGGAGACAATGAGACAAATTTTGCATCTTGGTCTAGTTGATTCTGTTGAAGACAATCAGATCTTGTTCAAAAGCAAAGACAGGTACATATCACAAGTTCAATCAAACTTCCTCCCATTGGTAAGCTCTCAATCATTACCATTTTTAGATTCCACTATTGAGGACTTTCCTGTGAAAATAATCTATGTTTAGCTCAAAGTATTAGATCTTTGATCCTATTAAGTCTAACCCTGTTAAGATATTGGCTTCCAAAAGATACACCAGGTCAAACCCTGACCCTAATCCTCCTTCTCCGGTTGATAACCCTGAGATATTGTTGAGAAATCCTAAAGTCCCTATCCTCGAGACAGAAACCCTTAAATTGGAAAGGACCACTTCCTTGCCATATAAACCCCAAAATTGGAAAGGACCACTTCCTTGCCATATAAACTGCATAGTATTGAGGATATACCTTTCAACATTAAATTTGAGTTATCCTTGTTTTGATCAAAGTCTGAGTTGAGTCTTACTGAATAAGTTTTCAATCCTATAAATTTTGACTCATATATTTCTAACTCAAAGTCATTGTTTAACCGACCTTCTGCTACTTCTCACTCTTTAAAACTTGAGCATGAGGTTTGGTCAATCTTTGACAAACTTCAAAGCCTAGCAGATCAGTTACAGATCGCTGCTAAAAAGGCTTATATTCAGTATCAACTTGATCTCTTATCTTCTGCCACACCCTCTACTACGCCTCCAAAAACATCCACCTCACCCACTCCATCTTCATATCAACTAACACAACCCATTGTAGTTCCCATCCACCATTCCCCAGGAGTTATGGCGAGATTTGCACCATTGGTGTTACCTGGTTAGTTGGAAACTTTACCTTAGACCTATGGTCAGAGGCTTCCTCTATTTGATGGCAACCCCGGAGTCATAGCACAATAGCATATTGATAAGATGGTTGATTTCATTGACTTAGAGGAAGTCGATGAAGATGATGCTAAAATGAGGCTGATAGCCCAAAGTTTTTCAGGAGACATGAAAAAATGGTTCTAAGGTTTGGCAGCGGGCTCTATTAATTCTTCAACTAGGCTTAATGAGTTTTTTTTAGCCATATGGCATGAAAAGAAGAATCCATTATAGATCTTAGTGAAATAAAACACTTTGAAGAGGAATCCTAATGAGATTTTTCAAGAATTCACCATAAGGTTTAATCATATTTATATTTCAATTCCAGATAACATGAAACCTCCACCTGATTTGGCGCTTCAACACTACCCGGATGCTTTCGATCCGAAGATGGCTTATCAATTGAGGGAAAGAGATCCCACCACTTTGGAAGACATGCAAAACAATGCGGTAAGTGTGGAGGAAAATTTGATGATTAAGAAATATCAATTGAAGCATGAGAAACTAGAAAAGAGAGTGGCCATCAAAGAAGAACCATCTTCTTCCACCAATCTTAAGTTAGATGCACTAATCCAAACAATGGAGAGAATGCCTAACCAGATGATAAGTTCAGACAAACCTCAAGAGCCTCAAGTTAGAAATCCTAACTTTAGAAATCAACGGCAACCTCAGTGTAGGATAAAACAAAGAGAGCAGAAAGCTTCTGAAGCATCTACATCTCAGCAACCAGTTCGGACACCCTTGCAGCAAAATTATGATCAATGATAATATGATGATGAAACAGACCTGATTGTTGAGGAAAATCACTTCTTTAGGGAAGACCACCATCCCATTTTCTTGACTGAAGATGAGAAGTATGTCGAGAAAGCGAAGGATCCTAAAGATGAGGATTACATATTGGCCAGTCATAATGCATTGGAAACCCAAACCAATGATATCAAAGGGGATATTTGAATGCACTCAATTCTCAGCACAAGCAATATTCTTTGCGAAATAGAGATGTCCCAATCACTCCTATTCAGAAGAGGACATCACAGCAGAAAGATACTCAAGAGAAATCAAATCTTCAAGAGGATCAAAGCAAAGGTAAACAGGTGGCAACAACTGATCAAAGAAAAACAAAACAACCATCTACAAGCGGTCCAAATAAAGATCATGATAGTCAAAAGAAGAATCAAATACCAAGGGATCTACCCGAGAGGAGAGAAAATGTACAAAAATAGGTAGATAAATCTAATTCCTTCAATTTAGAAACCAAAATTCCAAAGTTGAAGGTGTCAATCCCTCTTACTGAACTAGTCAAAAATATCCAATACAAGTCTGATATAGTGAAAATTCTCAAAGTTGATCCTATGTCTGACATGGTTAACATTGAAGATCACCAACCTGATTTGATTTTTGGTCTGTCAATAGATGGTCAGTCAAGAGATAGTGATGTTCCTCCATTTTATCTCAGTTTGAGAATTCACCAACTTATTCTTCACAACTCCATGCTTGACTCTGGAGCCTCTCATAATTCAATGCCAAAATCCATCATGGAATGGTTGGGTCTAGATATAACTTGTGAGTACCATGACTTGTATTCTTTTTATTCCAGTAAGGTTCATTGTCTTGGCCTTATCAAAGATTTGGTAGTATCCTTGGATCATATCCATGCTAAGAATGTTTTAATGAATGTGGTGGTAGTTGATATACCACCACGGTTTGGCATGTTATTTTCCAGATCTTGGGGAGATAAATTAAGAGGCACACTGCAATTAGAATTCTCCTATGTTAGCATTCTGGTTTCCGGTCAATTGAGAAAGTTGTACTGAGAAAACAAAATGAAGTTCATGATAACAAGCAAGGATAAGCCTAATAATCATCCTATAAATGTTGTACATACAGATTTAGAGTCTTTTATTTTGTATAATGATAGTGGAATTAACAATGTAGATACTCAGCTAATAGAAAATAAAGATGTACCAGATATTTTCAATTGTATAAAGATTTTTTCAGATCAAGAAAAAGAAGAGCTGCCAAGTTCTTACGAGCAGTCGTCAGATAAGGCACAAAAAGGTTTAGATCAACCATCTGAGAAGGTAATGGAAACTTCGGAAGAGTCTGAAATAAAAGTTTATAAAATTGACCCAAAACAGAAAAAATATGTTCATCTCTTGGAAGAGGAAAGTGGCCTTTGGACCATGGACTTTCATGGTGCCCTTAAGAAAGACAGAGAAGGTATTGGCATTTAGATTCGAAGCCCACATCATCATCAAAAAGGTAATCTCCCTCAGCATGTTAGATTGTGCTCATACACGTTAGATTTTGATTGCACTAACAATGAAGTGGAGTATGAAGCGCTAATCATAGGTTTGAAGATCCTGAAGAAGTTAGGGACACAAAGAATTTCCATGTATGGTGATTCTAAACTTGTAATCAAGATCACCATCCACGAATGAAACAATATAGAAATGCAGTTTTAGACATTCTTAAGATGTTTCCTGAGTATACTCGTTCAGTTGTACCAAGAAATCAGAATCTTATGGAAAGTACTTTCAAAATCCCCATCTTTTCAAACAAGAAGTTTGAGATTCATTTGAAGCATCGGCCCTTAGTTCCTGACAACTTGCGATACTGGCAAGTATTCTGGGATGAAAATCAGGTGAACAACTTTCTTCAAAGCGAACGAGAATTTGAAAATTGTTCCATGGATGAAGTCTATGATGAAGATGATCAATTCATCGAAGCAACCCAAGTTGAAATATTATAGCTGAAGGACAATAATATTCTAAAAGTTCTTGTACCTTTGAAAGATTTGTTTGATTAGGATGATGTAACAAGGAAGCGTACATTGGTTCCTATAGAGAAAGATGTCAAAGATGTAAACATCAGAATAGAAAACAAACAAAAAATGATCAATCTACCCAAAACATTGTCTCCTAAGGTAAAAGAGATATACATTCGCTTATTGTCTGAATTTTCTGATGTTTCCACATGGGATTATGCATATTTGAAGGAGTATGATAAGAAAATAATTCAGCATACCATCCCAATCAAGCATGATCAAAAACCCTTTAAACAAAAGCTAAGGAGGATTAACCCAAGGTTGCTTCCATCCATAGAGAAAGACTTTACAAGGTAGGCATCATTGTTCCTATCAGATTTTCTGATTGGATATCGAATCTAGTCCCGACGAGAAAGAAGATCGGGGAGATTAGACTCTACGTAGAATTCATAAATTTGAACAAAGTGTCTCTGAAAGATAATTACCCACTTCCAAAAATGGACCATATCCTTTAGAGAGTTGTGGGTGCTTCCTGGCTGTCACTTTTTGATGGCTACTCCGGTTACAATCAAGTCTTAGTGCATCAAGATGATCAGGACAAGACAACATTCACCACACCTTGGGGCACATTCAAATATGCAAAGATGCCATTTGGTCTCAAAAATGCAGGGGCCACATTTCAGCGTGCCATGGACATAGCCTTTTCAGATGAGAAAGATGTTTTCTTGGTTGTATACTTAGATGATGTAACTGTGTTTTCACATTCATATGATGAGAATTTGCGTCATTTAAGAGTCATTTTCCAGAAGTGTAGGCAGTTTGGCATCTCTCTCAATCCAAAGAAAAGTATGTTTGCCATGGAGGAAGGTAAACTTATCAGCCACATCATTTCAAAATATGGTATCTGGATTGATCCTTCACGAGTAGAAGCCATTCAGAAAATTGATTTCCCTTGTAGCAAAAAGGAAATCCAAGCATTCAATGGTAATATGAATTTCTTACGTAGATTTATTCCTAATTTAGTTGAACATCTTAGAGAAATGACCAATATGTTAAAAAAGGATAATGAGGTGAAATGGTCTGAAGAAGCCCCCAAGTCTTTTCATATAGTGAAGCTTGCCTTAACCACTACCCCTGTTTTGATTAGTCTTGATTACACTGATGATTTTATCATGTTTTCATTTGCTTTTGAGCATACTATAGCAGTGATACTAATGCAAAAAAGGGATAAGACTGAGCTACCAACAACATTTTTTAGTCACAACATAGGGATGCAGCCCTTAAGTAAAACATCATTGAGAAACGGGCCTTGGCTTTGGTAAAGATGATCAAAGATTTCAGAGTTTAAATTTTACATTCACATACTCTTTCTTATGTGCCTAATGCAGTGGTAAAAGAAGTCCTTGTGCAGAGTGGCCTGGAAGGTAGAAGAGGTAGATGGATAGCAGCACTATTAGAATACAATCTTGAGATCAAGCTGACAAATTTGATCAAAGGTCAAGGCTTAGCTAAACTCATGGAGGAGTCAAACCTTCATGCTCTAGACATCAACCTTGTGGCAGCATTATCTAATGATCAATAAGAAGTGGATCTCATTCAGGTATCTTAAATATTTCTCTCATCTCCACGATATTCTGATATTATTTATGTACTTTAGCATCTGAATCCTCCTCTAGGCATGTCTAAAGCTAAGAGTAGGTCATTAAAGTTGAACGCTTCCAAATATTGTGTCATGGATAGTGCACTTTATTGGAAAGATCCTGGAGGTGTGTTGATGAACTGTTTAACCGAAGTTGAGTCCAAAGAAGTAATAAATGACTTCCACAAAGGAGATTGTGGGGGCCACTTGTATTGGAAGGCCACAGCTGACAAGGTACTAAGAGTGGGTTACTATTGGCCTACTCTTTTTGCAGATATCTACAAGGCACCAGTGTTAGGTTTTTCAAGGTAAAAGAAAGCTTCTTCCTTTGCTTCTACAACCAATATCAGTTAATGCACCTTTTAAGCAGTGGGGCATAGATTTCAAAGGTGAGATCAATCCATCATCATCTGCACAACACAAGTGGATATTGATAGCTATAAACTACTTTAAAAAATGGATCGAAGTGATCCCAACCAGGCAAGAAACTAATTCAATTATCATTTAGTTTTTGGAAAATAATATCTTGTGCCATTTTGGTTGTCCTAATAAGATTATCACAGACAATGCGACAGCCTTCAAGTCCAAAAATATCACTGAGTTTTGTGACAATTACAACATAAAGTTGGGACATTCTACAACATACTATCCACAAGGGAATGGTTTGGCGGAGTACTCTAATAAATCTTTAATCAACATCATCAAGAAATTGTTGGAGACCAACAAAAAGAATTGGCACAAGAAGCTGATCAATGCATTGTGGGCAAGTTGGGTGAGTAGTAAGAAATCTCTTGGTCTTTCTCCTTTTCAGATTGTATATGGAGTAGATACTATTTTTCCTACATCATTAGCAGTCTCGGTCATCAGATTGTTACAAGAAGCAGGAAATGAAGAGAATGATATGCAGTGCCAGATCAATCAAATGATTCACTTAGAGAAGACATGGGAAGACATATATTAGAACACCTCCAAGCATCATGAGAAAATAAAAAGGATCTATGACTGGAAAAAAAAAAGGAAGATGATTTCAAAATCGGAGATGTGGTACTTCGTTGGGATGCTAGAAATGAAGACAAGGGTAAGAATGGTAAATTCGAGAACTTATGGAAAGACCCTTATCATCTTTCCTCTTTCCAGGGACAAAATGCTTTCTTGTTGGACGAGATGAATGGAGAACCATGCTTAGGATGACCAGTCAATGGTAGGCTCCTGAAACATTATATTTTCTGAATTGTACCAGTTTCATTGTACATACATTTTAAGTTCTCCACAAGTGTGAAGCTGAAGATCATTGGAGTTCGAAGCCCGAAGTGAATGCCATGGAGCTTCATTGATTTTCTACCATTTTAATTATTTAGTCCATAGTCATGTAAGTTAGTTTTTGAGTCAGTTTTTGAGAAAGTTTTGAGTCAGTTTTTGAGTTATTTGAGTTTGCATCCCAGTTTGAGTTTTTTTTTTACTATATTGGCCCATATGGTTAGGCTACTTGGTCTACAGTGTTCTTAGCACCTCCAAGGAGCTGCCATCCCCATATAAGGCCAATATTAGTGTCAGTATTTGCATACTGCCATAAGTGATCAAGGTTCCTCTTTCATATCATATTAGTGTCCCATTTGAAATTTTTTATCATTCCACCTAGGTCATCATGCAAAAATTAATTCACTAGTGGTAGTCCAAAATCAAAAATTACACTCCCCTCTCAAAAATTTGTATTTTGCTGGCCCACCTTCATATGTCTTGCTAAGCATTCATTAACCATAAAGGCTCATTTCATCATGTTTTATATCAATCAAAACAAAATTAAGTTCGGTCATTCAAGGTTCCATTAGGTCACCTATGTTTTATTTTCCCAAGGTCCAAATAAATCACCATCTCACTACATAAGGTTAGCAAAGTATGAGAGTGAAGTAGATAATATCTTTTTTTCAGTTAAATAAGGGTTTACCAATTTGTAACCATGGTTACTAAAAGTCCCAAATGTGATTTCAACAAGGGGATTTATTCCAGTTTGTAAATTTTTATTTCAAAACAGATGTAATAATTTTTATTTCATTTATGTAATTTTATGTCTATTATATGTAATAAGTCACCATTTCAGTTGCTTACTCAAATCCATTGCCAATAGTATCCAAACAAAGGTCAAAATAAGGATTTCCAAAGCATCATCCACCTGTTAAAGGAAAAAAAGGTCAGAAATTCAAAGAGCATTAGTATGAAAGCTTGAAAAGTGACTTGAAACATTCAAGAATGGGTTTGCAAATCATAAATCACAACTCATTCAAGTATAAAATACATCTATTCTACCTTTATTTTCACTCTTACACTTTCAAAACCTCCTTAGCAAAAGAGAAATTTTGAATTTGAGGTGAAATTGGGCAAAACCGGGGCAAAGGGCACGTTCAGCACTGGTGTTGCACATTTTCCAAGAAAATCTAGTGTATTTTCTAAGGGCAATGCGTGCCTGTAAGTGGAGAGCGCATTTGACCGTGGTGTTGCACCTTTGCTTGAGAACAACCAGAAGTTGCCCAAAATGCCCTACGTTACTTCGACCACCAAATTTTTCCACCACGCTGCCCAAAGCAAGAAAGTAGGTTAATATTGCATTGCTCTTCTCCTTTACATTTGATTTATAGAGTGTTTCATTGGTGTTGGAAGTTATACTAAGTTTAAAATCATAGTAACCTAATTCCACTCCTAAAACACATTCCCTAGCATCCCACTACCATTCCTATATTTCATAATTACCCCTATCACCTCCCTATTTCCATCTCCTCACAAATCCTCACCACCTTCTATACCCCCAACACCTACATTCCACTTCATTATTTCCCTAGGGTTTTGACTCTAATAACACATGGCTGAAGAAGAAAATATAGGTCAAAGTAAGGAAGAAAGACAAGGGAGGAGGCAATATGAGAAAGGACAGAGAATCATTAGACAGAGCCAACCAACACCAGAGAACTCATGGAATCTCCTATCGCTGTGACAAGTTTTCAGCATGTGGGTTTTTTTGAGTTTTGTGAGAAAGTGGAAAGGATTCAGCATCATCCTATGTTGACCACATTATTCATCACTAACATCCATGATATCAAAGTAACCCTTGCTGGTTTCACATTCATTATATCCCCTACTATCATAGCAGATGCCTCTGGGATCCCAAATATGGGGGGAAAATGGTTTAACCAAGGAGAATTGGATCATTTTTATCCTGATCCAAATCTTAAACCAAGATAAAAGAATGAGAGAAAGAGGATCTTTCCTTTCTATTACCTCCTCGACACATATATTCCCATGATGAAAATCATCATGAAGAACTTCACATGTGATGGTAGGTTTTCCAGGATCTATTCCTATCATATTCGACTACTCGTGCATTTTACAAGAGTCAAAAATGCTCAACCTGCCCTACTATCTTTACCAAGACATTGACAAGATGTCATTCATTGCCCAAAGGAAGGATTATGATCATCAAATTCAAATCATATTTCACCACTCTCTCATCAAAATGATAGTCCTACACCACCTTGATTAGCTTAACATTGCATGGGACACTTTCATATCTCATGAGCTTTTTACAATCCCACTTATTCAGCATGGCCAAGAAGCACCTTCATCCTCTCATCCATCCACATCCATTCCACCACCTCAACCCATACATCATCCATCTCACTTGATGAGTTAGCCACACCATCACCTTCATCCTCACCATCCCATGAACCTATTCATTCACCTGGCAAAGATGAAGGCAGTGAGCAAGAAAATATTGAGCATGGGGAGAGAAGCAAGCCCAAAGAGGCTAGTCTAGGTACCTTGACACATACTTATCAGAGAGGGCATAAGCAAGTGTTTGCCCCATAGATTGTGGGAGGGGCCTTGCCTTATTCATTGACAAAACAAGTACAAAAGGGTAAGGAAAAGGTTATAGAGGCAAAGATCCAACAGCAAGAGGAAGACCTCCATGAGACAGAACATGATTTTTAGTTAGTTGACCCAAATGAACATGATGACAATGAGAACACAACAATTGTCATCAAGGAGAAGAATGCACTCATAGGAGAGCTCCAGGTCAACTTACAAAGGGCCAAATATGTTATCTCATACTATGAGCAGGAGGACAAGCAATTTGAGGTCAAAAATGAGCTCATGGAGATTCAGCTTATCAAATAAAAGAGAGTCTGAAAAGGCTAAGGCCTTACTTGATGAGGCATATGGGAAATATGGTGAACATCTTGATGAATAGATGCTAAGAAGAAGGCGAAGGACAATAGCCCTAAAAAGAGCTTTGAAGCTAGAAAAATAAAGGGAGGCAAAATTAGCCAATGAGTTCACCCTAAATGAGCAATTTGCCAAAATGGTGAATGAAAAACGGTAGCATTGGCTCAAGAGGGTGAACACTCATCTTGAGGGTCTCTTAGAAAAGGCCGAAAGGGATATTGACTTGCAAAGAAGGATGGCTAAGTACTAAGCCATGAGAAACAAAATTGCAAGAGCCAAGCTCATGCAAAAATTGAAGCCTTGACCAAACAGGAGGAGAAAATAAGGTTAGATATCCTTGTCGAGGCATCACTCCATGCCTAAATAGATGATCAACCATCAGATCACCAATTTTGACAATTTTTTACTAAGTTTTACAAGTTACATTTTTCTGTGTTTTTTAAAGTATTTTCAACACAGTCAATATGTCAAACGCACAACACCTAGGGTGTTGTGCTCTTTTTTGAGGCATCTAATGGATAAAAGGCCAACATTTTTTTATTCAGGTTGATGAATACATGCACCCTGTGTATTTTCTAAGCATTTGAAGGAAAACTAATCAGCCAAAAGGGTACAAAAACACTGAAAAATCACCTTTCTGCCTCTTTTTTGCCCTGGTCATTGCGCCTTTACCAATCTTGGGAGATTGGAATTTTGACAGGGCAAATGACCTCCAAATTGAAAACTGAAGGCATGTCTGGAAATTAGAGTCGAAGGGATGTCTAACAAGCTATATTTCAGCACATTTGAACACTGGAAGGGCACCCAAATGTAGCTTTGAATTTGGAGGGTGCGTTTGACACTGACAAGATGCGTTTGACAAAGGAAGGGCACTTTTGACAATCTTCTCCAATTTTCATTGTTTCTCTCCAAATTGACTTTCACCTTGGGGAAATTGATGTTTTACTCTTGTAATTGATCAAGATGATGTAATTATTATTTTTTTTACCGTTATCTAGGGTAAATACATCAGTTAAATGGCTTACATGGCATGTAATGAATCAGTTTGCTAGAGTTAGGGATTAGTGACTTTGACCACCGTACACTCTAACTATTAGTTCAGCCTTTCTTGCAACTGCCCCTCCTCTCATGGATGTGACCCTTGAGGTTGGGAGGATTTTTTTTTAGGCCTATATCTTGTATTTTTTAGTCTTTTCAAAGGTTGGACTCTTTTGGATGTATTAATAGTGTTTCAGACTTTGGCATCGAATATATTGGATGAAGTTGCAGCTATTTTGGTGGGATTCTTGTGGCATCGTATTTTGATCTTGTTTCTTCTTCAGTTTCATATGTGTGAATGTTTTTTTCCTTTCATGATCCATTTCACTCTAATTATTTTTTATTTTCAAGGTGTGATAAGCAAAATTCATCTTGTATGCTCTGTTTTGGGAAAATCATCATAGATTGTTTCATTTCTTCAGTTTAAAAATAATTCATGGTCTTCATGCTATTTTTAGCACCTCACCAGTCTAAACCATCTCATCACTATACTACAAAAGTATTAAAGTAACTTGCCTACCTTGCCCCATCGAATGTCTACAATTCTGAACTTCTTTTGCCCTGACCTAGTTCATTCTCTGACCTAATTCACTCATCCTTGTGACTACCCCAACCAAATCAAATAAAACAAACCCTGAGCTACTATATCTAGCCTAAAACCCTAATCCATCCAGCCCTCTTGGATGTGATCCTTTGGAGAGAGCCCTCTCCGGCTTGGTAGGGCTAGCTACCAATTCAAAAGATTGGTCTGTGGTTACCTCAGCTGGACTCTTTCTCAGCCTTGGAGATCCGGAGGAGTGATAACAAGTGGATTGATCTCCTTGACCTCATGAGTAGAGGTGATGTATACCAATTATCATTTGATGAAATTTGTGAAACATGAAAACACATATCAAGAGGAATGGCAAGAGTAGGTAAATCAACATCAAGATCGGTAAGTCAAGCTAAACTTGGAAATTTGTTTGATGATTTTAAAACAAAAATTCTTAGCAATCTAACAAAACAAGTAAAAATGTTAAGAATGCAAGATTAAGGAAAAGAAAATGTTGATATTTGTGTTGCATAATCACATGATGCTAAACATTGTCCATCATTACAAAGGTTTAAGGAATTTCACCAAGAGGACAATGGAGCAAGTCAATTGCCAATGCAGCAATGTTATGTAGCTCCAAGAGGACCATGGCAGCCTATTCAGCCTGATATGATGCAAGATCCTAATTCATAATTTCAAGGTTATGCATATTCACCTCAAAGTAATTGGAACACACCTTTTCCTTGGCAACATTGGCCATCTCAACCCCAAAACCAATCTTGGCAACAAGGTTGGCAAGGATCTTATGGGAGCCATCCACAATATTCTCAATATTTTCCTCAATATCCCCCATACCCAACTCCATGTTATCCCTACCATTCACCTCCACCACAACCACAAGCTCATCCATGTCCATCTCAAATCTACACTCCCACTCAACTACATGTACCACCATTTCCAAACCCACACATTGAAGTACCTCAACCCACTTACAATGTTGAGGTACAACACTTCTAAACATCTCCTCTTGAGATCAATTGAATTCACCATATCTCAGGAAGAGTATTGAAAAAAAGAGATTATTTTGATATCATTGAAGGAACACATCCAGAAGAAGAAGATTCAAATGAGAAGACCACAAAATCATGGGCTGCACTTGATGAAGTGCAGACATCAAAATCAGAGATTGGGAGAGCTCCCTCATGTATTCAAGAGAATAATCAGTAAAAAGAAGAATATTTGAAGGTCATGATAGAAGAAGACATGAAGAATGATCCAGATAAGCAAGAAAACCAAGGACATCAAAGTTATATTGAGGTTTGGTTCCAGAAAATCAACAAGATGGAGCATCACTCTCTTCTTCAATTATGCTTGATCCTTTCAAAGTCAAATCATTTGGTATCTCAAATCCAGGTACATGTCAAAGAATAGATTTCAAGCTTGCACAACATTTTGTCTGTCATATTGATGTGCACATGGCTCCATTGGAAGTATTCTTCTACTTGAAAATGATTTTGTTTTTCAAGTAGAGTAGGGTAGGGAAAAAAAATGAAAAAAAAAAGAAAGAAAAAAAAATCTCAGGTGAAAACCTCCTTGGAGGCACCTCAGATTGGCTCATTGATTGAAAACCTCCATGAGGTGGTCAATGGGTTGAAAAAAGAACAAATAAAAAAAGAGAAAAAAGAAAATATCCTAGGTGAAAACCTCCTTTGAGGCGCCTAGACAGACCTACTAGTTGAAAACCTCATTGAGGTGGCTAGTAGGCTTAGAAGAAAAAAAGAGAAAAAATAAAAAAATAAAATAAAATAAAATCCTTGCTCCATATATCTCATTGATGAATGTAGGTGCTCTCTAACATTTACAAGGAACAAAAACAAGTTGGTACCAAAAGAAAAAAATTGGTTAAGCCTAGTCAAAAGAAGTCAAATTTTGAATTTCTCCTCCTTTTCTCAAATGCTCCAACAAGGCCAAGGCCATGCCAATCCATCACCCTCATCTATTTTCACCATCCACCCATCATTCTCAAGCATCTACCATTCAATTTGGTTGACGTCCTAAAAAACTACAAGATGCTCTCTTTTACTACAGGATACAAAAATGCATAGAGCATAAATTTGTTTTTGCCATAACTTGAAAACCATGCATCCATTTGCTAAGTTGTTTCAGGGGAGATGCATGTGGATGATGGTAACATTCTCAAGAAATTTCAGCAAATTCCAATGCACATTTTTTGAGAAATCAACCTCCATCACCTACAACCACTTTTTCATTTTATCGATATCTGTGCATCCATTTAAAGATTTGTTTCATGGGAGATGCATACGAATGATGGTAACATTCCCAAGAGATTTCAGCAAATTCTAGTGCACAGTTTCCAGGAAATTGGCCTGCATCACCTTCAGCTATTTTTATTTTTTCTTGATATCTGTAAATCCATTGATCAAATTCTTTTTATGGGGAGGTGCATAATGGTGATGGAAACATTCTCAGAAAGTTTCAAGTCAATCCATTCTAATGGTTGGGAGATATGGACAAAACAAATCATTGTCCTAAAAACCTACCCCTGAGATCCTACAGGATACAAAACAACACCTATAGGATTGGCAATGATCCGTTTTAAAAGGGAAAAATAGAGGTTGGCTTCATCAAGAAGTGTTAAGGAGGTAGGCTCTACCTTTCCCCACATTTTTTCCAAGTGAAAGGAACATAAAAAACCCTTCTAGTTTTATGAAAGTGATTGCAACATAAGGGAATTGTATACACAAAATTTTTAAATTTGGTATCAAACATATACAAACCTCCATCCAGCAGAGAAAAATGACAAGGGGAACCCATCAACACAGTGAGGATTCATCAACACCCTCTTTTACTAAAGATATTCACAAGGCACAATTAGATGGGTTTCTTTGAAAATATGAGGGATATGATGATGAAGTAGCCATAGATTTGCAGTCATCTTCAGCATGGAGATCCAGAGGTCAAAGAAGCTCCTCCAAAGCTTAGAAACAACATCAGGATCATTAGCATCACCATCCAACACCTGCACATCAACATCAACTCAGCAGCAACATGCATGTCTCTCCAAAAACCATCAGATAGGTACATGTATGCAATATTCTTGACCCCTTCTCTTGAGCATATTATAGTTATAAATTTGTTGTCAATGCATGAAAGATGAGGGTTTATGAGCTAAGGATGGGTCAATAGTCTCAGCCACATTCAACTATTTAATTGCAACTCACTCCTTCCCTCATGCAATGTTGAAAATTCAAATTATGAAGGGTGATGATTTCAAGGAATGAGGACAGCCATGAAGAGAAGAAATTTTTGCAAAGGCCAGGTTACCATAGCACTCCAAGCCCTCCATCCACTTCATATTCACTATATATTCATAATTCATCCATCCCATTTCATTCTTGAAAAATAAAAACAAACAAAGCATCCTCTCCATTTTCACAAACCTACACTACTCCCTTTGAGCCCTAGCATCATCATCGAATCCATCTTCATCATTTCACATCACTCCCATACTGTTAGAAGACACTAAAAGAGGAGGAATGACTATTACAGGAAGGTAGAATGTCACTACAAGAAAGAAGAAATGAAAAAAATTATGCTAAACCCCGAGATGGCATAGCTTAAGAGAGACCTAATCAAAACAGAGAACTCCAAGGCCATTAGGTAATCATCTAGACCACAAGAGAGAAGAAGAAGGCAACAGAAGGAAATGAGCCATTCACCATCAAAACAAAACTCAAACTGCAGTGACAAAAAAATGTTTTTCAAGAGGTCTTCGATCTCTTTCTAGCTTTTGTCCAAGGCCTGAAAATGGGAGAAAGGCGTGGGAGTCAAATGGAGGGCCTGCCCTAACCTTAGACTATCATTTATGCTCAAAACTAGTTTCTTGTAGTTTTAACAAGGTTTCCTAGTTTCCTATGGTTTTGATAGGAATTACTACAAGATGTCCTACTTCCCATCTAAATTCATTTTGAAGATGTTAGAGGTGTCCAAATGGCAAAACAAGGTAGCATAAGGTTGATAAGGGTGTGGAAGACCTTGCCAAACTGAAAAATATTCAAGAACCCAACTTGGATAAGGGGAAGAAAGCAAGCTAATGATCTCATGAAACAATGATTTTTCTTTGCAAAAATATGTTTTTGGGCTTGTTCTTGCAAAAATTACAGCCAATATTCTTAATGCATAAGAGCGAGGCCACCAAGGCCATGAATGAGTTACAATGAGGTAACTAAGTTGCTAAGAGGATGAGCAACACTTTAAGCACGGGGGTATGATGGGCCTCTAAATTAGACATAAATTAAGGCCCATGCCTCTAAATTAAAAATAAATTAAGGCCTATGACCATCCTTCAGCACATTAAACCCCTATTTTTTCTTTAGATAATTTATTTTTAACTTTAATATATTCATTAGGAAGGTTTATGAATAATTGGATATTTGTGCCTAATATTTTTTATTTTTGTGGAATATCAAGAGAATATTGGGTAGATTATGAAGATTTGGATGGGGAGATAATTTAGGGACTTGTTCCCTACTACAGGAGGATCAATAATAAATAATAAATCAACAATATATTATGGAATTATGGCACATATTGTGGAACTCCAATGATTGAGAAAATCTAGGAATGTGTTCCCTGTCATTTAATGCAAATTCCTAGTATTAGGGACCAAATCCACTAATCAATGGATTTTGGTGGGGAAAGCTTCCTCCATTCATGGGGAATGATTCCTAATCATTTTTTATAAGTAACAAGTCAAATTTTCCTCTAGGAAATGATTGAGAAAATCTAGGAATGTGTTCCCTGCCATTTAATGTAGATTCCTAGTATTGGGGACCAAATCCACTAATCAAGGGATTTTGGTGGGGAAAGCTTCCTCCATTCATGGGGAATGATTCCTAATCATTTTTTATAAGTACAAAATTGAATTTTCCTCTAGGGGGAGATTTTAATTAGTGTTCTTGTGGAGAGAACTCATATTTTTGCAGCTCCAATGTATTTTCTTGCAAGGATGTAATTCTATTGATGAAAATAATGAAGATTGGTGTCATGTTCAGCTTCTAAATATTGTTCTCCTCCATAGGTATTTGAGTTTCTTTGGCCTTGGCCATCCCAGGAGCCTCAAAGCCCTATTGTATGATCCCTTTTGTATCATTTTCTTTCATTTCTTTCACTTCTTATTCACATGCATCTCGTGTTTTTATTTATTTATATTTCTGCATTTAGGACTAATGATTTCTTGTTGTAGGATTGAGTTAAATGGTTGATGTAAGTTTTTTTGCAAGATCATAAGCATTATTTCATCCTTGGAAAAGCTTTGTAAGTTCATAGAAACCATTGAGCTGCTTGGATTAGTCTTCTTATTTCCAAATTTAGAGTTTTGAACCTCCTTTGTGGAAAAGAACAATAAATTTCTGCTATTTTTTATAGCATTCTAACGAGCTTCAATCGAGTTGGTTCCACTTGAATTAGATCAAAAAAACGTTCTAGTTCATAAAAAAAATCACCCATTACATTTTCACTTGATTAGGTTAGGCATTTTTTAGATTTACTAGCTCACTAGTTCTCGAATTTCTAGATTTTCGACTAGTAATGTTTTTCTATTTTTTAGCATGGGTTAACAGAGGTATTTTTGAGTGATTCCACTTGGAATGGGGACCTAAGACATCCTAGCTAATAAAAAAATTTGTCCCATCCAATTTGGATTTTAGTTGCTTGGTCATTCGATGAATTAGAGTAAATTTGTACTTCCTATAGGAAATCACTCTAGCATCCTGTAGGAAACCCTGTTTTGAGCCCAAATGGAGAAAAATCATCATTGAAGCTGGGATTAGGCTTCTACTTGACCTCCATGCCATCAAGACCGTTTTAATCCTCTTGCTCCACACTTAGGTCATCATTATGCTAGTTTTCAAGGGTAGGATTTGGTTTCCATTTCTTCTATCTTTAGTCTTACATTAGATCTCATCAATGTTTTATATCATTCTACAAAGTTTTCCTCATGCATGAAGTAGACAGCTAGCTTATGAAATTATGTTTCCTTTAGATAATTAAAATTATTCTTGTTTGCTTGATTTTTGGATAAATTTCAATATTTTATGCAGTGCAGGTGTTTCAGGAGTATAGAGAGATTTCATAGTCAACAACCTCATCCAACTTCATCCACCCATGGTCCTCACTTTATTTCACTAAACCCTCACCAATTTCATCATTTCACAAGGAAGCTTCTCCAATATTTTTGAGCAAATCCAGCCATCTCCCAACTCTGGTTTTGAGTTATGAAGTGGTCCTAGGAACTCCCTTGCCTCATTCCATCCACCAACCACCTTCCCTAAGCTTTCCATCACCTTCAACATCCATCCTTTTTCTCTCAGCTATATCCTGTAGGTTTTCAAGGGATCATGTAGGTTTTCCTGTAGTGGTCTGTTTTGAGGCTAAATTGAGGAAAGAACCTATAGGAAGCTAGAAAGGGGTCCTTACCTATCTCCCAAGCTTTCTGACCATTCACCATCATCTCCAAGCCACCTGCCACATCACTAAAAGAGATTAGCTTTCACACTCTCACATGAAAAAAGACAAAAAGAAAAATAGATTTCTTTTTCATTTACAAGCACAACAGTAGAAGGTTTGATGGTTTGAATCTGCATGCTTAGGACAGTAGGATTTCATACATGTTAACTTAGCATTCTTTTGAAGCAAATCCTCTTAGCAGTTAGTTAGAAAATGGTGTGTTTTAGCATTTGATTTCAGTCTCTTTCCTTGTACTTTCTTTCTTGCAATAGGTTAAGGTTCCATTTCGAACATTTCATTTTCTACAATTAGTTTAGGATTTGGCTTCAGTACATGCACTCCATTACATCGTGACAACAAAGGAAGGACAGATTGTATGCCTCACAAATAGTTTCAATACCTCTTAAGTTTGTACGAACCTCGGGTTGATAATTAAAGTCAGTAGCCTTGGGAGTTGCAACATTCTTGCTGCAATACCAAGGCTTATCACACGTATCAGTAGTATTATCAGCTTATAGAACTATTTGTAATAATATTATTAGCCAGACACCTTTTAGGATAGTCTATAGCGTAGAGGCTATGATTCCTATGTGCCTAGTCTATGCATAGTGGCTTTTATAGGATTGGCGGATCGCGGAGCCTTAGACGAAAGGCTCACGTAGCTAGCAAAGTACGAGGAAGAGATATTTTTGGCTGGATTCCATCAGCAAGTTCAAAAGGAACACGAAAAGGCATGGCATGATCGATACATCAAATTGTGCACCTTAAAGGTAAATGATTTTGTTTTATTATATGATAGTAATTTTGATAAGTTTCCAGGAAAATTTTAGATGCATTGGCTGGGGCCCTATGTTATCAAAGAGATTACTGATGGTGGAGTAGTTCAGCTCATGAAATTGAATGGAGATCCATTTCTGGGAAAGTTAAATGGAAGTCGATTGAAGCCATACATCGGGGATCCAACCCAACAACTACATGATGGTAGAATAGTTTTAGCACTCCAGGCAGCTGCAAGGAGGCGTGGGACTATAAACTGCACTACCCAGTTTGTAGAGCTACATCACAAGGGGCCTACGTGAAATAGGAGGGTGTCACAATACCAGAAGAAGCACGAATGGAGTTGTGCTATGGGGGGGAGACCACGCAACATAGCCAGAAAGTAATCGTTACAGTCATTGTTCATGATTTGACTGCCAAGAGACGGTTAAGAGGAGCAGACAGCCAATATTTAAGGCATTTCAAGCTGAATTTAAGGGTGAAATCTCTGGAAATCTGCCTCCACTCCAGAATTTATGAACGGATTTTGGGGGGAACGATCGAGTTTTAATTTGAATTCACCTATAAACTATGCATGACTACCCAACAAGAAACAGTTTTCATTCTAAGAATTTTTGAGTTGAGTTGTTGATTGCCTATGAATCACTCGTATGGGAAGATTTAGTTGTGAGCCCTACATTTTCCAAGTTATCAGAGGTAAATTAGACATTCATAGCAGTGCCTATGGCACCAAGGTCACTTAGGCTTAAGCCTACTCTGGTGAAAGAGGTCCCCAAGCCAAAGAAATATAAACAAAAGAATTCAGTGCCGGTGCACAAGTCACCAAGGAAGCATGCCACTATACAAGCCCAGCGGAAAGAAAAGCCGAGCGCGAAGGAGAAGGGGAAAGTGGTGGACCTGGAGGCTGAGGAGGCTGTGAAAGATATAGAAATTGAGTGGATGGCCCCTATATCTAAGTTTCTAGAGTATATCCCTCCGCGCAAGGGCAAAGTGAAGGTCCCGAAGGACCCAAATGCAGGACAATTCCACCTCAACGCACCCCTATTACTAGAGAACATCACCTTTGAAGGTCTGCGCTTGGTGCAGATATCACACTTAAAGCTTGAATATTGGGATTTGGCGGACCATGAGCAGTTCCCCCACCTTGCTACCGAAACCTTCATGTAGAGGGTCTTCTACAAAGAATCAGGTGTCACCGTGTTGGAGCTTGTGGAATAGATTCACGGAGTAAACAAGTCAGGGTTGTTGAACCTGTTGTGGGTGCCCCACTATCATCACTCAAATATAAACATGATCTTCATTAAGCAGTTTTTGTACCTGGTGCATGATGGGCACTTGTAGTTAAACGCACTGATCCCCATCACTAATGTGTTGCTCCATCAGATCACACTATTGTCACATTCAGGAATGAATCCGGACAAGGCTTTTGGCAGAAATATGAGCGAGCACGACCTCACTGAGAAGATGAAGGACAAGTTTAAACTTGTGAAGAAGTTGTGCAAGTACTTGATTACTTCAATTATTAACCCCATTGTCAAGGTTGCCACATATATTTTAGATGGCAAGGTTATGAGAAAGTGTCACGCGGATGAGGCGTCGGCACTAGTGGTTTTGTTGGTAGCACAGTGCGTGGAGGGCATATAGTTCAACTGGGTGCACTACCTATGCAGTGAGTTCCTCACGAACTATAAAGAGGCACAAAATGACAGTAAGGCATTCCACTATTCATGGTTGTTTCTCTCGATAGTGCTCATCGTGTGGGATTTGTTGGAGGATAGCCAATTTCTTGCAGTGGATAAAGATTTACCAGAAGCTGTGAAATTTGCATCTCTCTAGGCCACAAAAGATGTTGCATGTGTCAGTTAGAGAAAATTCTTTTGGGTGCTGATGGAGGCAAGTATTCGCATATCCATCAACCAGAAGCCATAGTTGTCACCAAACATGTTTGAAAAACTCTCCGGATATGTGGAGTTCAAAGTGGACTTTCACCATGTATACATCCAAGTGCAGAAGGATCTAGAGAAGAAGTGGTTCGACCTACCCTACCTTGCTACTAATGACGCTATTGAAGAAGTCATCAAGTGCTAGGCCATAGAGTGGCATTTTCCTTCTGACTTGGCCACAAGGACTAGCAAGTCCACGAAGAAGCAAAAGAAGGACGTGGCCAAACAAAAGGTTCAACAGTTGGCTGAAAAGCAAAAGAAAGAGGTCGAGGAGAAGACTTGGGTAGAAGCGGAACATGCCGCAAAAAAACAGGCAGATCAAGAAGAGTGCGACTCCAAAAGAAGTCAGAAGTCTCCCTCACCCCAAACGGAGAAGGAAGAGCGGTCAGAGCAGGGCAGTGGTGAGCAACAGGAGAGCACTCCCTTCCGAGTGAAGTGGTACAGGGAGAAGGAAAAGGAAGGACCATGGAAGAAGACAAAATCTATAAAGTTGTCGTTGGATCCGATTACTTTGATGGATGGTGACCTGGATGAAATTGGATACAAGATGTGGATACTACCACAAAACTAATGAAGCAATTTGAGTAGTAGAAAACGAAGGCACTGGGCATCATCTAGACGGGTCTTCTTGAGCTATAGATCTAGACGACTAGAATCCAGTCAAGTGCGGGATAGAGCAGTGCTACATCCACAAGTCTGGCACTAGGAACCACGCAAGCTACAGAGATGGTTCGGTCATTGGACCTCGGGGTAGCCGCGCTTCCTAATAGAGCTTTGAGCATGGAGGCAACCATTGACAAGGCTATTGTCAGCTCTTTTAAGAATATTGGCCTTAACCTGGTCACGCCACCAGCGAGTTTCTTCACACACTACAGGCAGGTGTGAGAGCAAAGGTTAAGGCCCAAGAGTAGCGCGCACTGAGCCAGATCATCGAATACAAATTCAACAATGAGAAGATGTTCATGGAAAAACCGGAAACCCTGGAGGAACATAAGAAAGTTCAAGTGCAGAATGACCAGCTTGCTGCTATGGTGGCTGAGGCATGTAGAATAGTCCCTGAACTACATATCCCAAAGGAAGCATCGTTAGAGGCGAAGAACAGGAAGTTGGTTGCAGGCGTGCATGATGCCAAGACAGAAGTGGCCAAGGTTCAGTTTGAACTGAATCTGAAAATCACGAAGTTAGAGTTTAAGTCACAGCCTTCAACTCCATCAGAGTTCAGAGAACAGTGTGAAGCCATTGTGAAGGATGGAGTCGTAGTAGTGGATGTCGTGGTGGTGGATTGCACTGCACTCTTTGAGCAATCCATGGAGGTAGTCATAGCTCTACAGGAAGATCCTAACCTATAGAAGTTAAATATAGAAGCCCATTAATTGCAGCTACACTATGATGAAGCAAAAGCGACGGTGCACACTGTCGGTATAGCACAATGATTGTCCAAGTTGCAGGAGGCGAAACAGCTGCTTGAATAGGTGGAAGCAATGTAGAGGAAAGAGGTTGTCCTTGAGATCAAATTGGGGCCTTAGCTGGATGAAGCCTACATCATCTCTGCCAATATTCAAGAGAATTTGGTGAGCCTACAGAGTACGCAGCAGAAAATCAAGGCAGATAGTGCGGGACCAGCAACAGAGCAGCTAGTGGAGCAAACCAAATAGGCAGCCACGTAGAGTGCGGCTGAGGTAGAAGTGGCACACATAAAGTTGGGATGTCTCTGCAGTAAGATATCCGCACTAGCAAAGTGACTCAAGGGCAATTCATGATCTTTGTGTTGGGGGCCTATTTGGACAAGGTCCCCTAGGGTCAGTTTTGGGGCAAAAAGCCCAAGTTTTGTTGTATAGAATGTAAAGTATCTGCAAGTTGTGGATGTCAAGCATGTAGATAGTAAAGTGTCATAAAGGGTTTTACCCTTCTTTTATGTAAGTTGTGTTGGATTTTGTAGATCCACCCATGGTCCGCGAACCATGGGATTGTATAAATAGGAGAATCTTAGAGAGTCTAAGGTAGAATCAATGATGAAGATGAATGTAATGGATCAGTAAGCAGAAAAGTGAAGAAGTCTTAGAGTAGAAGAGAGGCTCTACAACTGTGTGTGTGGAGGCCTAGAGTAGAGTTTGCAGTTGAGTGCATAGACCCCTACAGCTGAGTGCGCAGGGAAATCTTGAGTCTGTAAGAAGAACTAAAGTATTAATAAAGAGATTATTCCAGAAAATCATGTGTTTTGTCTATTTACTTCTCTTATGAATGAATATGCTTTTATGATGTGATGAATGATGGGTTTATGAAGTAATACTGTATTGACGCACAAATTTACATAGTTGATGTTGTTATATGAACGCACTTAATATTAATTGTTTATGTGAAGCATATCTTATTGCATGTTAAATTTCTTGATGCATAGGTTGATCTGGGTAAATATAGGATTAAGAGTAATCATAGGAGCATGAAAGTAGTTGACTCATCTATTTAGGGTCTGTCAAAGATAGTCATGAAAATTTATGGAGGTATAGGAGTTGATTAAGGGTAGTTATATCAATAAGACCTAAGGGCTTATCGATCTATGCGAAGGTAGGTTTAGGTCGTAAAATGACATTACACTAAGATATGGGTGCACAAACTTGGTTGCAGCATCCCCCCATACTGCTTCAGGTGAGACTTCAGCCCGCGCTCCACGGATTGATGCCGAAAGGGCCAGTAGTGTAGGGATTTGTTTTGGTAAAACTAACTCTGAACCTGAGGCTGGACCTGTTAACACTCCAGGAAACTCTCCTAGGCTGTAAATCAGAGATGTCTGGTAAAATGTAATCTTCAATATTGTTCTCTGAACTATTGGAATAAATGATGGTTTGGATCAAGTTAGATAACCATTTCAACTCTATTCTTACTCAAGGCATGCATGAACACCCTTAACAACACAAGGCTTTAGACCACAAATGCCCAATAGTTTGTAGATTTAATGGATAGATGGAGAATACTGACAATACCAGCAGATTGCATACATGAACATATATGAATGGCTAGCTACAAGTAGCAAATGAACTTACTGACTATACTGGTAGATGCATATGTAATAAAACATATAAATGGCTTGCTACAAGAAACAAAGAAGTTTGCTAATCTAATATATCAAAGTAAAGATAAGATGATAGTTATCTGGCCTTACACACAGAAAACCTAAACAAATTGTTCAAGTGCAAGCATAGAACAGCATAAAGGGAATGGACATTGAACATCTAATGGCAAAAGAAGCTTATATTTCTTAGGATGAAGATGAGAAGCTTGAATAAACAGAGGAGGAATAATCTCCAAAAGTTGAACCCTTGTTACATCTAGTTTTCTGCCTTTTATAGGCCCTTTACAATGCTCCTAAGCTCTCTAGAGGGCTCGGAGTCTTAACCTTGTTTGATCTGTCCCTTAATTGTTTAATTCCATCAATAGGTAGGCATGGCTCGGAGGCTTTTATCTTTCTGACACGGGAATAGCCACATTCAGATATTTTGGGTGCACTAGCAAGGAGCATTCTCTTGATAGAGATGCCCACAATCTCTTTTATTGATTTTAGATATGTCGCACTGTGTTGCTCCATGATGTATCTAATTCGGGATTTTTTGTGCTATAGATTCCCATGATATTTATGTTTTGGGCTAGTTGGGCATGCTTTGTTGCGCTATAGATGCCTCTCGGCCTTGGTTTCTCTTCAAACTTTTTAATACTTAGTGTTGTTTGTCTTACACAGAAACCACTATAATGTTGTAAACTCCCACCAATGTTTGTTCCTTTCAGACTTTAAAGGTCCTCAAAAATGATTTCTTTACCCATTGGGTCTACCCTTTGAGTCGCTATCGCCTATCGCAGATGGCCCAGTCCCTTTGTTCCCTTCGTATTTTTGCAATATGGCGAAAACCTTAAAAATCATGAAAAACTGCCCTTTATGGACCTGAAAACATATATATATTTCACCTTTGAAACACATCAGGTCCGAACTTCATCACTATCGATGCTGCCAAGGTTCCTATATATTTCATTAAATAATGAAATATATGAAGAATGCATTACAAAACGCTTCAGTGTGGGCTTGAAATATTATGGAATATCGTTCACAATGTCGTCGAGTCCGGCCTTATCGCATCGCACATAGGAATATGTAAAGGCCCCGCCCCTTTGGTCAGCACCGACGCGATAATATGTTACAATCTGATCACAATCGCATATCGCTATATGTAAAGGCCTCGCCCCTTTGGTCTTCTCGATATGCGATCTGTTGATGTGATTTGGGACGTTGATTCGCGTATGCAATCGATGGTCCTCATTTAATCGTCTATCACTATCGCCATCGCCCCATGGTCTACACCGATTTGCCTCCGCCGATGCGAACCACCAATTAGATCTGGGCCATTAATCAACCAAATCTAATGGCTGTTGTGCCTTCTCACTTTAAGCCTGTTATTTTGGAATTTTAATGGTTTTCAAGTGTTTCCTGCCTCCTGATAGTGTATTTCCTCCCCTTTAAGGGCTTTCCTCATTCGACCATTTTGATTTCGAATGACCCTTAAGAGGATTTTGAAGAATTTTAGGGCACACTTGGATCCTTTGGGACAATTCTTAAGCAAGTTGGAGACTTTTAGGACATATATGGATCCCTTTTTGGGTCGTTTGCCTCCAAGGCTAACATTGGCTCCTTCTGGGGATGAAAGCCTCCCTGTGAGGTTTCAAGAACTGCAAATCAATGCCTTTCCTGTAAAAACCAAAATTAAATCTTCCTTCTAGTGTTCCATTGGGCATGGATTCTTTTTAGCATAAAAATAAAAACTGAAAGAAAAACATATTTACAATACCAACGCTTTAAGGCCTTAAATGAAATAGAGTTTCAAGAACCACCCATTTGCTGGGCTACCAAATGCATCTTCTCCTTCCAGATTGTGCAGGATGAATGTATTCTTGTGCTGAACTTGAGCGATGACAAAAGGACCTATCCACAAGGAGTCAAACTTGCCATGATTACCTCTCTTTCCTTTAAATGCATCCCATATAAGCACCCAATCACCAACTTGGAACTTGTCCACTTTTTCCTTCCTGTCAAAAATTTCTTTGATTACCTTCTAATGAGCCTTTGATTTCTCAACCAGCTGCTCTCTTATTTGATGTAGTTCAACCAGGTTATTCATTCTTCTTACCATATCATTCTCTTCATCTTGTTATTCTTGCAAGAACTTAGCCACAGGGAGGATGAGCTAGATGGGGAAAACAGCATCAGCACCATAAACCAATTTGAATGGAGAATTACCTATGGAATTTTTTATGGTAACTCGGTCAGCCCATAGTGCAAACTTTAGCTTGGAATCCCAGCTCTTTTTGTTGTCCTCTAACAGAATTTTGATTACCCTTACCAGGCTCTTGTTAAATGATTCCGCCAGGCCATTTCCTTGAGGATAATATGAGGTAGAATGCACCACTTGAATGCCCATGGATTCAGTCATGTCCATCAATTCTTTTGCCTTGAACGTTGTTGCATTATCAGTGACTAGTTCGGTTGGGTAACCAAATCTAGTGAAAATATTCTCATTCAAGAACTTTATGACAACTTGGTGACTGGCATTCTTAGCGGGTATAGCCTCAATCCACTTGGTAAAATAATTAGTGGCTACTAAGATCCATTTGTGTTGGCCATTGGAATGTGGGTTGATCTCACCTATAAAGTCCAAGCCCCACTGCTGGAAGTGACCATTGACATGTATTGGCTTTAAGGGCAGAGATTTTAGCTTCTATCTTCCTACAAACCTCTAACATTTGTCACAAGATTTTACAAAAGAAAACACATCAGAGAACAAAGTAGGCCAATAATATCTAGCCCTTAAGATTTTGTGAGTTGTGGTTTTCCAATAATGATGCCCTCCACAAATGTTAGAATGAAACTGGTGTATGACCTCCAGAGATTGTTCTTTATCTAGACATCTCAAGAGGATTCCTAATGGGTCTTTCCAATAAAGCATATTTTCATTAATGTAGAATTTTGTTGATCTGAGCTTAATGGCACGAGATTGACTTGAAATAAGTCCTGGAGGGACTTCTAGATTTTGCAAAAAATGAACTATGTTGTAATACCATTCACATGTGACTAGATTTTCAACCAAATACTAATCCTTCTTTTGCTCTTATGTTGCTCCCTCTGCCTACTCATAATATGAATTCAAACCCATGGAATTTATATCTAACAAGCTAAAATTTTCCTCAACCATAAGTTTAGCCAAGCACTGGCCTTTAACGAGCTTAGTGGGCTTCACCTCTATGTTAAACTCTATGAATTTTACAATACATTTAGCTCTCTTCCCATAAATATCTGGCTGAGTTAAGACATTATTTATTGAGGCTGAAGGTACATATGCAACTACTTTGGAATGCAAAATATAAATTATGAATGACTTTAAAGAGCATAAGCTTGTTTTTTGATAAGGTCATACCTTAGTTCAGCATCCCTTAAAGTTTTGCTGAAGAAGGCCACAGGGTGCTCTATGCCTTCATCATTTTGCTACGACAGAACTACTGCAAGTGTATCATAAGAGGCAAAAGAGAAGATACAAAACTCCTTATTGTAATTTGGGCTAATTAGAGTGTGAGCTTCCATGATAGCTTGCTTGATGGCCTCAAAAGAGCTTCTTGAAGCATCTATCCATTTTATTTTTGCTCCTTTCTTCAGCATGGAAGTGATGTGCTTTACAAGCTCTGCAAAGTTTGGAATGGACCTCCATATGAAGTTAATCTTACCCAAGAAGGATTGAATGTCCCTTTTTGACCTTGGGATGGACAATGTTTGAATGTCTTGAACCTTGGCTGGATCAATCTTCACACCTTTAGCATAAACAATATGTCCCAGAAGTTTGTCTTCTTCTAGAGAAAACTATGACTTCTTTGGGTTGACTGAAATTCCAAACTGTTTGCACTTTAGGAAGACCTTCTTCAAATGTTGTAAATGGTCTTTGTGGCTGCTGGAGAGGACTGTTATTTCATCAAGATAAATAAGGACAAACTTGTCCTTCTCTCCCACAAAGGCTATGTCCATGGCCCTCTGGAAAGTAGCCCCAGCATTCATCAGTCCCAAAGGCATATTTGAGTACATGAAAGTGCCCCAAGGAGTAGTGAAGGTAGTCTTTTCCTGATCTTCAGGGTGTACAACAATTTGATTGTACCCTGAAAATCCATCTAAGAAAGACATAACTCTAGCCCCTGAAACTCTTTGCAGAAAGTGTTCCATCTTGGGCAGGGGATAGTTATCTTTTTTAGAGCACTTGTTTAGATTTCTGAAGTCGACACAAAGTCTGATTTCTCCATTTTTCCTTCTTACCACCACAAGGTTGGCTATCCACTTTGAATACCTCAGGTGGACTATGATTTTGGCATCCAATAGTTTCTTGATTTCTTTCTCAATCAAAGGCAACAAGAGAGGGCTGATAGGTCTTAATTTTTGCCTAAAAGGTATGGTGTTCTTTTCCAATGGGATCTTATGCTAAATGATGTCTGCATCATAGGTTTTAAGATCACTCTATTCCCAGGCAAAAATTTCAGTGAACTGCTTCATGAGGGTGCAATACTCGGAATTCTGGGAAGAGGACAGATGCGTGGACAGATTTACGTTTTTTGGATTGCCTGGGCTACCTACATTATGTTTGTTTTTCTGCATTATAGGGCATGTCATTATGATCAAAAGGGCTCTCTAGAGTCATCAATCCTTTTGGTATGTAGTTTTTGGGTAGCTAGATGATGCTTCTTTGGCCGATCTCGCTTTCTAGCTTGGGCTGGTTGCATTCTTCCATGGTTTCGTTTTCCTGATCAATGCGTGTTTTAGAAAATTCCCCAACGACTTGCAAAAACCTATTAATTTCCTCATCATCTTCAAAAACCCTCTAATATTTGACATTGTCAGGCAGAGACAGTTTGTATTTTACCTTAACTTCATATGTTAATTTAGGAGGCAATGGAAGAATAAACATGCTGGCAGAGACAGAAAGGGAATTGGCAAGTTGGTTCCTCGTTCTTGGAATATAAGAAATGCTGAAATTGTTGAAAGATTCCTTGAGCCTCCATATCTCATATTTGTATGCCTTCAACCTTGGATGATTAGCTTGGAACATTTTATTTACCTGCTGAATAATGAGGTCTATGTCTCCAAGCACTGGCAAGCCTTTGATACCCATTTCTTTAGCAAAACTTAAGCCCAAAATTAAAGCTTTGTATTCTGCGATGTTGTTTGTGACCTTAAACGTTAATTTGAAAGATAAATGAATGTATTCCTGTGTTGGGGAAACAAGTACCACACCTACCCCTGCAACTTCTTTAGAGAAAGCCCCATCAAAAAAACATATCCCAAATCTGTGGGTTTTCTTCCTCAGCGATCTGGCAAACTGGTTTCCTGAGCTGCGTGGAGGCCAACTGAGATTCTTCAATATGAAGGATACAAGCTCCAAAATTAGTCTCAATAGCATATATGGGATGATTGGTGGGATTCTTTTCATCACTGATTATGTAAGCCAATTGTGCCTCTCTATATAATCTCTTACTCTCACCTTCGAAAACTGGGATAGTAGCATAGGACATATAATTTTATAATGATCCACCTAGTCTCTTGATCCAACCTCTGGAAAGTAACATGCAAAACTTGGGAGGTACATATGCTACCACAATGTCCATCATCATGCTTTTCATAGGCGGCTGAGACAAAGTGATGGCTAGGTCCTTGATTAACCCTAGACATTTCACTTTTCTAGAGTCAAAAGAAAACAGGTCATGATAAGGCTTAGTGATGTCAAGACCCAACTCATCCATGACCGCCTTGGGCATTAGATTATGGCTGGCTCCAATGTCCAAAAGGCAGTTGTGAAGGATTTCATCATGAATAGTTAGAGAGACATAGAATGATGGGGAGTTGTCTTCCCAGTTTTCAATCATTGGGCTGAGGATAATAGCTAGATTATCATCTTGCAGATTTACATAGTCAGTGGAGGCTTGGATGGCTTTAGGTTCAAGGACCTAAAAGATGGATCTTTTGAAGGACTCATTCTTCACTAGTTCAATCAGAGGCATAAGTATTCTTAGCTTCTGAATTTCTGATTGAAAACTGAAAGGAGAAGGGGACTTGTCGAGGCCTCTTACCTCATGAGCTTAAGCTTTGAGGATGATGGGATCAACTGCCAGTTGTTTTTGCTTATTAGCTTGTGGTACTGTAGGGGTAGCAGCTCTTTGAACATGAGTTTCCTTGGCATTATTTATCTTTGACCTTAAATTATATCTTTGTTGATCTACAGCTTGTAGAATAGCTTCACCATCCCATTCCTGGTTGATCTGGTCATTGCATGATGACTTTTCATATGCAACTGAGGTAAAAAAGGAAGCATTACCTTTGTCTTATAGACAATGGAACTCATCATCTTCTTCAAACTGGTCTTTTCCCATCACTGCATTCTGAAAAAGGAGCCTTCATCCTTTGGTCTTCATTTGCATTTTTGTTTCTTTGCAAAATCTGCAACTGCTCATTCATTCTTCTATATGGATTTGGATTTGAATTTCTTGGGGCAAAGGTATTAGGCATTCTTCCTTTCCCCTGTTGCTACTCAACCTTCAATTTAGAGATTTCAGAGGCTAATGAATTGATCATGTTGGTCATTTTATCTATCTTAGGATCAGAGGATGATGAATACTTGCCCCTCTGTCTTCTTCTATCAACATTTCCCTTGAGTTTCTCTACAGCCATGATGTTTGATTCCACTTCCAAGGCTACATCGTGCATGTTAGCCAAAATAGCACATCGCCTCTATCTTAACAGTAGGCAGAAGTCAGAATCAAAAGCGCTAGCATAGGTGAGTTTAGCAGAGGTAGTAGTGGGTTTTACTTCCGCTGGAATCTTGTTGTACATACGGTTAAACCTTTTATTGAAATCAGAAAGCAATTCACCCTTTTCTCTCTTTAAGTTGCCAAACTCAGTGTGGTAATAGAGGAGGTCCTTTATCCCCCCAATGCTTTAGGAATGCATCATCTAAAGCTTCAATATCTACTATAGATCTGGGGGTTAGTTCTCTGAACCATTTTCTAGCCTCTCCATCTAGGCTTTGGACAAAGAATGTCATCCACACATCATCTTCACTAATGTCCAGATTATTAGCATAGTTGTAGATTGACTCAAGATGTTCTTCAGCAATAACACCTTCAATCCCAGTGAACTTAGGGCTATATTTCTGATATTTTCCAGTAGGCATGGCATTCAAAGAAGTGGGGAGTATTAGAGGTCCATACCTAGCAGCTATGATTCTTTCCATTTTGGTAGGTTCTTGTGGACCTGCCATAACTATGGTAGCTAAAAGAGTACTAGTAGTCTGGATGATAAAGGGCTGAGGAGTGACTGACAGGACTAAAGGAGTATGATGGATAAGAGGTGAGGTTTCCTTTGGGCTTAAAACAAAAGGAGAACCTAAAGAATATGGAGCTTTATGAGTCTATGAGAGTTTTTCTTCACTGCTAGTATTAGATGCTATACTCTCAACATGTATTTGTTCTATTACAAGCCTTTCTTGTAGAGATATAGGAGATTTTTAGGTTTACCTGAACCTGATGCTCCTTTCTGCAATACCTTTCTATCTTTGATGATTTTTTCAGGATTAGGTACTAGGTCAGCCCGTAGCTTTTGAGGATTTCTCTGAGTATGCCTCACAAACTGAGCCAGAACTATGAAGTGGAGTCACCAAGAGGTTCGGCCTCCAGTAGAGTCTCGAGATAGATGATTACAACCAAAAATGTGCCCAGACTTTGTCTATCATCAAAGCTATATCTGTGTCGTTTCCCAAGGAAGCTGAGCTTCAATTTCCTCTCCCTGGCAATGGCGCCAACTATGTTAACACTCCAAGAAACTCTCCTAGGTTGTAAATAGAAGATTCCTGGTAACATGTAATCTTCAATATTGTTCTCTGAACTATTGGAATGAGTCTCCAGATAGATGATTACAACCAAAAATGTGCCCAGACTTTTTCTATCATCAAAGCTATATCTGTGCCGTTTCCCAAGGAAGCTGAGCTTCAATTTCCTCTCCCTGGCAATGGCGCCAACTATGTTAACACTCCAAGAAACTCTCCTAGGTTGTAAATCGAAGATTCCTGGTAACATGTAATCTTCAATATTGTTCTCTTAACTATTGGAATAAATGATGGTTTGGATCAAGTTAGATAACCATTTCAGCTCTATTCTTACTCAAGACATGCATGAACACCCTTAACAACACAAGGCTTTAGACTAAAAATGCCCAATAGTTTGTAGATTTAATGGATAGATGGAGAATACTGACAATACTAGTAGATTGCATACATGAACATATATGAATGGCTAGCTACAGGAAGAAAATGAACTTACTGACTATATTGGAAAATGCATATATAATAACACATATAAATGGCTAGCTACAGGTAGCAAAGAAGCTTGCTAATCTAATATATCAAAACAGAGATAAGGTGACAGTTATTTGGCCTTACACACACACAGAAAACTTGAACAAATTGTTCAAGTGCAAGTGTAGAATAGCATAAAGGGAATGGAAATTGAATATCTAATGTAAAAATAAGCTTATATTTCTTAGGATGAAGATGAAAAACTTGACTAAACAGAGGAGGAATAATCTCCAAAAGTTGAACCCTTGTTACACCTAGTTTTCTACCTTTGATAGGCCCTTTACAATGCTCCTAAGCTCTCTAGAAGGCTCGGAGTCTTAACCTTGTCTGATCTATCCCTTAACCATTTGATTCCCTCAATAGGTAGGCATGGCTTGGAGGTTTTTCCCTTTCTGACAGAGGAATAACTGCATTTAGATATTTTGGGTGCGCTGGCAGGGAGCTCTCTCTTGATAGAGATGCCCACAATCTCTTCTGTTGATTTTAGTTGTGTCATGCTGTGCTGCTCCATGATGTATCTGGTTCGGGTTGTGTTGTGTTGTAGATTCCCATGATATTTCTATTTTGGGCTAGTTTGGCATGCTTTGTTGCGCAGTAGATACCCCTTGGCCTCGGTTTCTCCTCAAATTGTTTAATACTAAGTGTTTTCTGTTTTACATGGAAACCACTGTAATGTTGTAAACTCCCACCAATGTTTGTTCCTTTCAGACATTAAAAGTCCTCAAAAATGATTTACTTACCCATCGGGTCTTCCCTTTGGGTCGCTATCACCTATCACAGATGGCTCAGTCCCTTTGTTCCCTTTGTATTCTTGCAATATGGTGAAAACCTTAAAAATCATGAAAAACCGCCCTTTGTGGACCTGAAAATATATATAATATATATATATATATATATATATATTATATATATATATATATATATATTATATATATATATATATATATTTCACCTCTGAAACACATCGGATCCAGACTTCATCGCTATCAGCGCTGCCAAGGTTCCTATGTATTTCACTAAATAACGAAATATATGAAGAATGCATTAGAAAATGCTTGGGCACGGACTTGAAATATTATGGAATATCATTCACAATGTTGTCGAGTCTGGCCTTATTGCATTGCACATAGGAATATGTAAAGGCCTCGCCCCTTTGGTCAGCACTGATGAGATAATGTGATGCGATTTGATCACAATCACATATCACTATATGTAAAGTCCCCACCCCTTTCGTCTTCCCGATCTGCGATCTGTTGATGTGATTTGGGTCATTGATCCACGTATGCAATGGCGGTCCTTGTTTAATCGTCGATCGCCATCGCCATCCCCCCATGGTCTGCGCTGATTTGCCTCCGCCAATGCGGCCCGCCGATTAGATTTGGGTCGTTGATTGGCTAGATCTAATGGCTATTGTGCCTTCTCACTTTAAGCCTGTGATTTTGGAATTTTAATGGTTTTCAATCATTGCCTACCTCCCGATAGTGTATTTCCTCCCCTTTAATGGCTTTCCTCGTTCGACCATTTTGATTTCGAACGACCCTTAAGATGATTTTGGAGAATTTTGGGGCATACTTGGATCCTTTGGGATAATTCTTAAGCAAGTTTGGAGATTTTTAGGACATATATGGATCCATTTTTGGGTCATTTGCCTCCAAGGCTAACAGGACCCACTAAGCCAACAAAAGGTATACAAGATAATTCAACAACTACATGAGGACCCAAGTGTAGTAAATAAATTTGCACGGAAGAATGATCTATTATGGTGTAACAGTCTAGCTCATAATTTTCTTGATTTTTCCATGTAATTATTTCATTTATTTTTAATTTGGAAAATTAAAATAGACTAAGTAAGGAGCACAGGTTCCTAGGGACTGAGGGAGGTTGATTTCTTGGGGTATTCAATTTACTTGTTAAAGGAAGAAAGTAGACATCTTGGAAATCCATTGAAAGTTGGTTGTTGAGCTTTAAATGGACTATAAGGGTGTTTTAAATGAGATTGTTGTTATGAATTTATGGGTTGCAAACAAAGGACACAGCCCATGCTATCTTGGAAGCTTTACAGGACAACAAAAGGACAAATAATTAATGCACATTAGTTATGTGTGCAATTGGGAAAACACCTAGGAAGTCAACTTGGAAAAGAACACAAGCAGAGGGAGCACTCATGCATAGAGAAAGAAAAGGGATGAGTTATGTGAGAATTCTCATAGGAATGCACACACACAAAAAGAGAGAGACACACACACATAGTGGTAAAAGAAGACAAATTCCTAACCAAAGACAAACCTAGAGGGAAAGAGTGTAGGCAAGAAACAGTGTAGATCCTATCATCTCGTGTGTTTGATACTTGGGTGCCCAAGGAGGACACTAGGGAGGCATGTTAGTGAGGATTCACATTATTATATTTGTGCATCAGAGTCATATCAGTTACAATAGTTCAAAGTAGTGACTAATACTCTCTGCAAGGAAGAAATAGGAGCTTTTCTAGACTTAATAAGAAGATAGTGGAATCTACATGCAGTGTGGAAGACATTAGCTTCTTTCACCACTCTTAGAAGGTTATCATACCTTCAATTGAGTAATAGCAGCATGGGAGGAATTATCCTTCAAGTGAGGGTAAATATGAGGATACTTCAAGGGGATGGAGGATAGAGATGGCATTCTCTAGAGTCCCTTAATAGCCTGGGGTAGATATTTAGCCCTTTGAATCTTGGTAAAGAAAATTTTGGAGTCTCTTTTACATATTTATCTGGTTTGGGCAATGAGTTCTTGATTCCCTTCACTAGGTCAAACCACTATGCTACACACTTCCAAGGTGGAGGTGAAGCCTCTCGACTCCCTAGGGTGTTCCTGTGTTATTGGATAGCTATAGGGTGGAGGAAGCAGGCCTCTAAATTCCATGTGCATGGGTGAAATATTAAGTGGTTGGTGGGTGGAGGTAGGAGGGCCTCTAGAGTCCTTGTTTTTGGCAGATGGTGATTACTCCCTTGAGCAAGACTACCTCTGTCCCTGGAATCTGGCTTGGGGGTGACAGTTGTAAGTAGCTTGGTTGCAACTTGTCCAGGCTTGGGTTTAAAGTTGTAGTCCTTAACTTATTTTCCCATCTTCAATACAAATACAAGATAACTTCTTCACATGCATAATCTTGTATGGATTTCATGCTGAAGTGTGAATAAATGATATTTTGATTATTTTCATGAAAAATCTTGGTTCACTTGTGTACATATGTTGAATGGATAGTTATGATCCATATGAGGATGTATTTATGAGAATGAATGTTTCATAGGATTAATGGCCTTCTACTAACATCTTGTTGCAGATAATTATTCACCTATGAAAGTGCTAGGTTTGCATTAGCGAAATCGTCACACAATGAAGGTATTGGATGTTATGCAATGCATGTCTTATTGTGATGACTGGATGTTGAAAGGATGAGCAAGTTTTATTATGGTTTGTTGTATACCTATTGTTGAAAACTATTATAGTTGCACCATTTTTCACTTGAATATGAGTATATGCAAGTGATTTTGAATCCTTGTTCATTATTGTTCAATTGGTAAGGGTGATAGATTTAAGGAAAGTAAGTTTATTGTATGTTGAAGAGTTATTTTTTCTCTATGTTCTTAGGAAGAATTGCTTATGGTGGTGGTCTTCTTTTAGTGGCATTCCTATAGGGAATTTTTATCAAGTTGTTCCTAATATTTTCCCTAGAGTTCATTTCCCATTAAGTGCTATTATCAGTGCTTGAGAAGACCCAAGAAATCCCAAAAAAATTGTGAAATAAATCGGCCTTTGGAACTTTGTTAAAATGTTAAAAATTGCGTAAATTTAATTCTCCTGACCCCAGAGGTTAGAGGTTGGGAGGTCATCCAAGCGGGTTGGACCTCGGTGGGTCTCTTCACCAACCTAATTTGGGAATATTATGTGGTTGATAGGGTTTGGGATGTAGGTGAAGTTAGGAGGTAGGATAGGTCAGCGCTCGGGACTAAACCTAGCACTCATCGTGCCAAGGAGGAGGGTTGACCCTGAATTAGGCTAGATGTTGGGTAATTAGGCTCGAAAACATAAATGAAAAAGGTTTATTGGTGGGCATGGTTGACTTCCAACTGGTCATTTAGCCTTATCACCGCATGGCATGTCCACAGTGTAAGTGCCTCATGTCACATACCACATGGAGGGTAAAGTGATGTGCAAGGGTGAACAAGGCCTATCTTTAATAAGGCATAACTCTCAATCCATAAGTCGGAATGAGGAAAATTTTATATCATTGGAATTTTATCAATGAGATAAATGTAATGATGGTGTCTAATTGAAGTTTTATGAACGTTGGGGAAAGTCTAAATTTTTAGGTCTCATTCCCATAGTTATACTTTGGGAGAAAATTTTCATAGCAAATACCTCCATATAGCTTTGGTTGGGTTCTAGTGTTAGGAGGGGGTGTTACAACATGGTATCAAAGCATCCAAGTTCAACACTTGGACTAAATGGGCTCTATCATGAGCAAGCTAGCAGTAGATTTCTTGCATTGGATTTCATGATGATTTTGAGAAAATTAACCAAGCTGATATTTAGGTGTTAAAATCCAATCTAGAATGATATGGTTGTGATTTCCTATGCATCATAGCGCTTATTATTAACAATATTTTAGTATTTGTTGAGGAGCTAACCAATTGCACTAGTTAACATATACATATTGGTGATTATGCATACAAATTGAATAATGCTTGTGGCTTGATTTTGATTCATATTAGTGCACTAACATGGCATGTTTTAATACACCCAAACTATTATGGAAGATCTGTGAGAGAAAGTTCAAGGTCAATATTGTTTTTAATTAATTATGATATTATGCACGTAATAGTTTTGTATGAATGAAAGCACATCACAAGTAGAAAAGAATTAAAGAATGAGAACAAGAATGGTCCAGTATATCTTTGATAGGTCACAGGTTGGATATGAAGGGGCAGGCATGAATGAGGAAGAATTAGTGGTAAATGGGGGAGGAGCCAACTCTCCTGACAAGTTGGATATCTTAAGAAGCTTGAAGTTTGAGATAAGAAGCTTCAAGGTAGATGATGAAAGGTTGGTAATGGCTTAAGAGAGGCAAGCAGAGGTGAAAATAGTCATACTACAAATCCTGTCAAACTTGCAGAGACAGAAGAAGCATGAGTTCAGGACTAGCCACAGATCCAAGCTAATCCCTGTTAGGTCAGAAGAGAGAACAAATCTGGAAAATGGTAACATATCTAGGAAGAGACATAGAAGGGAAAGTGAATATATAGTGAAGGGAAATCTACTAGTAAGAACCCTAGACGAAAGAACCAACACTCATGGGCCTCATTATTGTAGAAATTCTAGCTCTGCTACTAAGGGGCATCATTCTCATCATTATCACCCTAATTTCCATCATTTGAATCATCATTAACAAAGGAAGAGGGGAACATGCTATATGCCCAAATAATTTAAGAAGGACAAACCACCTACATTTAATGGGGAGATGAAAAAATCTAAAGATGCAGAAGCTTGGTTGCTTGGGATAAACAATTTCTTCAGATTCATCATTATTCTAAGAACATGAAGGTAAATTTAGCCACCTACATCCTGAAGGGAACAGCAGACATATGGTGGGAATATTTGAAAAATGTTAAAGGCTTAATAGAAGAAAGACTTACTTGGAAGGAGTTTAAAAATATATTTACGGATAAACATATATTAGACAGATATTATGATTGCAAGGAAATGGAGTTTATGAGCTAAAGGTTTGGTTGTTGTTAGATGAAAAGCACATTACTAGATTTATTGAATTAATGGGATATATGCCATATCTCAAGGATGATATGGCCAAGTTTTAGTGATTTATTAGTGGAATTTCATGACTACATTACTTTCTATGAACCACAGAATTTGGACGATGCCATCAAGAAATTCAAACACTATTATGAGCAAGTAAAAAGGAGCCATGATCTTAAAAGTGAGTGGAAATCAAATGGAAGTGGGAAATATAAGAAGAAATGGCTCAAAAGGATCGTTGATAAGAAAGAAGATGTGACCTCATCTAGTGAAGTTCGATTTCAACACTGAATTGGTCAAGGGGAGAAAGGTTGTGTATAGCCACCCATAGGAGATCAACATGGGAATGAGGCAAACGAACCACTAATATGTTTGACGTGTGGTGAGAACCACTAGAAAAGAGATTGCCCACATCAGAAAAGCACAAGACCTCTTATCTACAATGCACAAAAAGCTTGGACATTGGGGTACATAGAAAAAATCACTCCCAAGATTTATGCAGTGGTGGATAATCACTAGGAAAACCACCAGGAATCCATCATTGAGATGGAAGGTATTTTTTCCAAAAAAAATTATTTATATTTTAATTGATCCGGGGTCTAACTACATTTATGTCAATCCAAAGGTTGTAGAATATTGTCAATTTTCCAAGGAAATGAATATAGAACCATGGTCGATTTAGCTTGCAACATGAACCAAGAGAAAGATTAATTACTGGGTGAATTCATGTGCTTTTGAGATAAACAGCATGCCAACATTTGTGCATCTAAACTTGTTGTCATATGGAGCATACAATGTGCTATTAGGCATGGATTGGATATACAAACACCACATTAAAGTGGATTGTTTTGAAAAAGAAAATGAATGCTTAGATGAGAAGGGAGAAAGAATATTTTTGTAGGGTAGGAGAGAGCATACTTAAGTGAGGTTGATCATGGCTATGCAAGCCAAGTGCAATAGTAGGAAGGGATGCTTTTGTTTATAGTGAAAATCTCTAGTGATGAGAAATCTAGCAGTGCTATTGAGAATGAGGAGAGCGAACTACTGAGAAGATATCCAATTCTGCAACAGTACACAAACATGTTTCCAGTGGAGGTACCTAGATTATATCCTCACAAAGAGAGAGATGTTTCTATTGATTTGATACCAAGATTAGAACCATCATCCAAAGTACCATACGTGATGAGCACTACTAAGTTGGTTGAGTTAAAATTGCAGCTAAAGGAGATGTTGGACAAAGGCTACATAAGGTCGAGTGTGTCTCCATGGGGAGAACCCATGTTTTTTGTAAAGAAGAAGGATAGTGCACTTAGATTATGAATTAACTATAGGAAATTAAAAAAGGTGACCATAAAGAACAATTATTCATTGCCATAGATTGGTGACCTCCTTGATCAATTATGGGGAGTAGCAGTCTTCTCCAAGATCGAATTGAGGTCAAGGTATCATCAAGTGAGGATCAAGGAGGAATACATCCATAAGGCTACATTTTGGAAAAGATATGATAACTATGAGTTTTTGGTAGTACCATGTGGTGATAACCGGTATTGCAGAAATAATGTTGCAACTCCTGAGGCTTTCTACTTTACTTTTATCAACCCAGTAGTTCGTAACAAACTTGGAAGCGACAGTGTAGTATGCACAAGTACTAGCTCTTACTGCAGACTATCACTTGATTAGTTGGCACAAGTTTGTTAGGAGATTAAGCAAACTTCTATGAGTTCTCAGAAGAATCTTTAACTGTGATGAAAGGAGACTAACTCTACAGGGGCTATTCTACTTTCGGAAAGAGAATGAAAACTGAAATGAAACGCAAACCCTAGCAAACCCTAGTTTACCCACTAACCCTACTTTTGCAAGAAAAGAGATGGAAACTAATGAAATAGGGCCATTGACTACTGAAAAGGTAAATTGCATTTATTCAAGCTACTTCTGAAGAGAAATGAGAAGAAATGATCTTTTTGTACTTTTGAGTGTTTTTACGTGAAATTATCATGCTTGTGATTTATCTGGTTGTGACTATGCAGAGGATTGGTGGAAAAAGGAAGATGGATTTGGTTGTTGTAGAGGTGGATGATGGTGTGGAGAGGTCCTAAGAAGCCCCTAGTACCCTTCTGGAGATTTCCATAGCGATCGGACTTCGAAAAATCACTCACAGGAAATTCGAGAGGAGGCTGCAGGGGATTTACAGGAGGAGGCGAGAGCTATTTTTGGAGTTTTGAAGGTGGAAAAATGATGGGGAAGGGAAAATGAATGCTAGATGAAGGTGTTGAGGTGTCAAGAACTTCTCAAAGAAGATCAGGGATGAACATGATGGTTGGATTTGGTCAAATGGCAAGAAAACAGCTTTATGGAAAAAACGCAGAAATTATGGTAGATTGGTGAAATGTTGCGAATGAGTTGAGAAATATATGAGAAGTGAGTTGGTGCTAGCTATTTTATGGAGGGATGGTGAGCTGGGATGTCCTGCAAGATATATGCACATTTACTTATCAAAACTGACCAAAGAAAGAACTAAAAAACAGAATTTTGTCTAGCATGACCTAATTCCTGACTTACAAACAGAAATGTTGAACAGTACCTTATGAACAGAAAAGCATGTGAGAGAACTATGATAAAATAACAAGAAATGATATGAGCAAATGATTCTTAACCAATATCAACCTTTCCAACTGAAAGTATCACACTAGTTGTTGCATGGAAGAGCAAAAATTGTGTTTTTGGTGGTAGCAGTAGTGCCTTGACCTCAAATCATAGTCCTAGGAAGGGAGAAAGGGGATCAAGACCTGTTGTTGGCCTTTTTGGATCTTTCTCTGTCACTGTAGCAACTTAATTAAGAAACTTGAAAGAAAAACAACAATACTAACCATCAAAAGCAATCTAATTTAACAAAGTAAAATGAATCTATGCAACATAACTTAACTCATGAATTGAAGCAAAAAAAAATCATATAAGTACACATTAGGAGGTGCTGAGCAACTCGGGTTGGGCCCTGACCCAAGAGCTTCAGCCCTTTGAAAGAGATCAGTGCTGGCTCAAAAACTATTTCATCTTCATTATTAAAAATAGTTGTTACATTACATAAACGGTTCTCAAAATGAACTCAAAAAATGAGTTGAACACAATGTTGTACAAAAGTGCAGAAATATACTAATAACTGGCTAACCTATTGAGGCTCTAAGCCTTCTTATTTATACAAATGGGGACTTCCAATAGTCCTCCTAGAATCAAGGAACTCAGCTTCTTAGAATTGAAGATAAACAGTAGTCCTACTTGACTTGCTCGGCTGCCCCTTGGAATCATCAATGTGGGCCTTTGTGCTCTGAGTTGCTGATGGAGGATTCGAGGAAATGGTTGCCATTTTCTCATGTCCTCTTCCCTGTTTTCCTCAAATTTGGCTGCCATTTTCTCATAAATTACTTGTCTTTGTCCAAAATTGTCCAAAAATCTACATAAAACACACATTAGACTACATAGCAAAGTGACTAACCCAATTCACTCTATTAGCATAAATATATTCAAAAACATGCAACAAACTAATGAGAATGGTGGATTAAGTCGAAATAAGAGGCAGAATGAGCCCATATAATTACCCATTTCTAGGACTCATCATCACCCCCTGCTAAGTGGGTTTCTCATCCTCTGAGCAACTAATCTAACTCTTCATATTTAATGGCTCTAATATATTCCCTGACATCCCAAGCCTCTGATGTGATGTCTTCCTCCCTATCATAGAAACCTACTTTCCTATCCACTTCCTCCCATTGTTTCTATTCTTCCTCCTCCTTAACTCCTTTCAACAATCATAGCAGTAGTGGAGGACTGAATTTAAGACCAATCCAGTTGGCTTTCAAATTTTGCATTAAGTGCTTATACAAGGGCACTCTCCTCATGGCTTCCCTCATATTTTTTGGGGAGTGATACTCCCTGATCCTTAGGCTATGTGGCAAGGTATTCCACCTTCTCATGCAGGGATAAATACAATCATCACTAAACAATCTCTCCATATCCTTGAAATGAGCAATAGCCTCTGCTTGCTTGTCAACATAGTCAGGGAGAACTTGAGGATTAGTTGCAAGGTGTTGGTGGACATAGATGAGAGCCAAGGGTTCTGTTGGTTCTGCTCTAATCATCAGGGGCTCGCTCAACTCTTTCACCATCATTTTCTGAATTTCCATTGGTCTCTTCTCTTCATGGCTTATCCAAGAAGCCATAGCCATTAACTGCAAATCTCCCAATGTAGCATTTGGATCCCATAAATTCATGTCAGTAAGTGCCATGTTGTGTAGGTAAAATTCTGTGAGCTTTGCTTTATCTCAACTGAACTGTAATCACATAAATGCATAAATTGGCCATAATATTGAAATGGTATTGTGCCCCTCTAGGCCAGTGTTTTAATCTAAAATTGGAGCCACTGATCTTCGAGGTACAGTGCATATGATTTGGCTGGCTGCCTACAGTGTAATGCCTCCATTGCCTAGCTGGCCATGCAGGCTAACTGGGCATCCTTTTCCTATAGCTACCTTTTCAAAATAAGCACTTCAGTTTCTACCTGGGATTCTTTTTCTTGTTGTTGTTTCATCACAGTCTCACTGTCAGTCTGGGGTTCTTTTTCTTGTTGTTGTCTCTCTGCTGCCTCACTATTTGCCTAGGGTCGCTCTTTCTATTATTGTTCTTTCAAGATTGACAGCTCATTTCCTCCTTGAGGTTCCCTTTCTTGTAGTTGCTTCTTCAACAATTAATTTTCTTCCTACAATTGAGCCCTTCTGATTCTCTCTGTATGCCTTACCATGCCCAATTATCTACTCATCTCTCTCAACTTGTTTTCCATGTGCCCTATGTCTTCGACCCCTTTGGATTTTGCAATCTGCATCTATGTGTGGGTCCTGACTCTTTCCTTTTCCAGCTCGAAGAAAAGCGGCATTGAAAATTTTTGTGGCATGATCTTCCCACCTTCCAGAAGATTGTAGTAGGAACCTAAGTTAGGCTGAGGTCCAGGCTCTGGTATTTATTTTGCCTTATCTCCTTCTTGGGACTATTCTTCTACCTTCTTTTCCCGTTTTTCATTTTCTTTGAGCTTTTCCAATGTCTTCTTTAGAGAATTTTGTTCCTTCTATAGGACTGCTTTAGAGTTCATTAATTTGATCATTTCCTTCCAGGTAGAGGTCTTCGCACTCCCTCTCTCATAAGTGATGGATATTTTGGAGGGAGATTCCTCCTTTGTTACAATAGGTGCATCCTCAATGATGATGGGTTCTTTCGAAGGAGGTTGAGGCTTGCCCATCTTGATTCTGGAGCATTTTCTGGCTTTGAATTACATAGACGGTTGTCCTTTTCTTTACCCTTTTTGCTTAGCTGGAGTACTAAGGGCAACAATAATAGCTGCCACTTCTCTTACTAGTGTCTCAAGAGACGCTTCTTCTTGCTATTTTTCTCCTTCTTCTGCTGTTGTTTTGCCTATGTTTGTTGTCTCTCATGTAGTTTTTGCTATCTCTAGTGTTGTTTTCCCCTTTACTTGCTGAGTTTCTTCCTTTCCTGTGGTAGTATTTTTCTGAGCTGTCTTGGGTTTCTTCTTTTTAGTTCTTGTCCTCTTCCTTTTCTCTGCTTTCGATGTTGTTTCCTTCTCTGCTTTAGCTTCAACTGTGGTTATGTCATGTTTCTCCTCTTCTCTCTGTTTCTCTTCTTTTTCTTCTTCTAATGGAATATTCTGTGTTTCCTCATGGATTTCCTTCTCAAGTTCCTCTTTCTGCTCCTCCTCTTCACTGCTAGATGGACTAAGGTCATCAGTGAGAGTTTTTATGTCATCTTCTCTAGTCATGTTCCTAAAAATTTCCTAGGATATAGGGATTGTGTATGTGTGGAGGGCATCCTCTACCAGCAATTTAATGATCCCATGGTGAGCCAGTTGGTCTAGAACCCCTGCATTCAATTTGGTGCCACACTCTATCAAGGATTGGAGGATAAAATATGGAAGACTGAGTTTTCTAGATGTAGTTAGGCCCATTCCATATCTAAGTTCATGCAAAAATATGAAGTGATAACCACAGACTATATTGTATCTTCCTTCATAGGAGATATATTTCATGATCTGGTAGCTAAACTCACCCCATGGATAAGGTATACTCGTCCTTCTGATCCCATTCTTATCCTCCACAGGATGTTCATCAGGTTGGAAAAAGGTATTTTTAGCAACTTGTCCTAGTGGTTTTTCTTCTTTGCTCCAGGGGAGCCCAAGTGGAAGACCTATAATTCTACTGATGAATTCTGGTGTAAGTTCTATGGTTAGGCCTTTGAAACTGACTATAGCATGGGTCTTTGAATGGGGTCTTAAAGACAATAAAAATTCCTTTGTAATTTCCTCATCATACCTGTGAAATTTCTTAAAGAAAGGCATCCAATTTGCCCTAGTGAAGAGGGTTACCACTTCTCGGTGTTCATGCAATTTGGTGGAGTTCAGAGGCTCCTTTCTCATAACCCCCTCGCATGATGTTTAGTGACTACTATAAATTCTCAAGTGAGGAGGAAGGCAGCAAATTTTCACACTCGAAAACAGAGGAACAGTTGAGGTTTTTTTTGGAACCAGAGAGAGTTTTTTGTGTTTCTTCCTTTTAACAAAAATAAATGTTAATTTTTGTGCCTTTCAAACTTTGTTCTCAACCTTACTTTACTTCTCAGGCTGTTGGAGGAAATCAATAGTTTCTCTTTTAAAAAACAACACAGAGAGCAAGACAGTGTTTTTATTTCACACAATAAGCAGACCACCCAACGCAAATTCACTATCTCACTGGCTTGATTCCCTATGGTTGCATCACTTCTTCATACAGGAGAATACGATGAAGAAAGAGACAGACTTTTAGTGTAGAGAGTAAAATGGGGAGACTTTATATATTTCAAAAAAACACAGGCAGACTTCTTTTTTCACCTTCCCTTTCTTTTTCAACTCAGTACTTCATTTCAAACCCACCACCCTTTGCAGATAATTAACATGTAGAGTGGGTTTTCTGAGCCTACCTTATTTCGAGCTCAAATTTGGCACAAAATCCTGATTTTTTATTCTGCAGAGCTATTCACTGGCCTTCCTATAGAAAGGCTCCTGTAGACTATGTTTCTACTCCTGTAGAGTGTGCTAATGCTCCTGTAGAGCCTGATAAGCGAAAGGGTTTCAAAACTGGTAGAGAGTGATTGTTTCGAGGTTCTGAAGGTGGTAGGTAAGTTGTTGCATCTGAGAACTCATCGATGCAAATGAAAACAAAGGTGGTAGAGGCTTTGACTGTAGCATACTTAAGTTTATGGTGTTTTTTGCGGTGATGAGGTGAGGTGGCAGAAAGGGTATGTTATCCCCATCCAGACCGTTGGTCCCTACTGCAGTGCCATTATGATACTCCATGCCACCTGCCTACAATCACTTCCATCATTCCCATTATCTGTCACCACCACTACCTGTTTTGAGTTTTTCTTCCCAAGTTGACTAAACACACGTGTCGATTGCATCGACCGAATGTTGTTTGAATTGGACGAGGCTTGTTTGAACTGGATGAGGGTGGCCAGTTAGCTAGCCACCATTTTTGTTTAATTGTGACCATCTCAATGGTTCATGTAATTTCTAAATCATATTCATGCAACAGAGGAACAGGTTTAGCCACTTACCTGATAGTCGCTACCATGCTTTGCATGTGTAGACTTTGGCACTGCGTTCTTAGATTGCTGCTGCTGTTGGCCACTCATGGCTTCTGAACTAGCGACCAGACTATCATATGTTGGTGATTTTCTTAATCAAGAATGACTCCTCACGCACTGTATACACCTGTGGCTGCAATGACCCTGCCTCTGGAGCTTGTTTTTTTAAAGGGATCAGTTGTTACAGGAATCCTGTAGGATTTCTTGTAACTGTTTCTCCCTCTAAAATTTTTGGCTGAGGTTTGAGCAAGGATTAAAGAGATAGCAAGGAAGGTTCTGAAGGAAAAACAACTGGTATGCACTAGGTAAGAAGCAAGTTAAGGATGCTATTGTTTTATTCCTCATCATTTTTAAAAAAACAAAAGAAATAGAATTTATGTGTTTTATGTGCATGGAAGAAAGAAGTGAGTGGATTGCAGGGATGGAATGGAGAGTTAGGAGGATCAATGGTGGTAGGGAGGTCCACAGGTCTTCTGGACAAATTTCTAGGCCTCTGACTCTTTTCTAAACTTGATTTCGAGCTCTTTGTAGTTTCTATACCAGCCTCCTGTAGAATGCACAGAGCTTCCTGTAGGATGCAAAATTTCCTGAACAAGTGAGACCAGGGCCTAAGAAAGGGCAATGGTGATGGAGAAATGAACTATCAAGGGTGTATTCAGCCTGACCATGTCCTTTTTCCTTCAGTGACCCTCCTACAATCTATAATGCATTCAAAAGAAGTTAGTTTTTTCTGTTTTTTCCTGTGTTTTTTTCCTTTTCTTTTCATTTTTTTCTTCTTCTTTTTTGAGACAGTTGGGGTGCCTCCAGGAGGTTTTCACCCTCACTGCCTGCCCTAGGTGCCTCCAGGAGATTTTCACCCAGGGATCTTTTATTTTCTTTTTTTGTTTTTCTCTTACGTTTATTTTTTTGTCTAGGGTGTAGGTGGAGTGGAGACGGAGACTTGCTCCACTACCAACACTATTTTACCCAAATTTTCAATTAATTCCTGCTTGGAGAGGGGCTTCCTATCGATCTTCAACCTATTCCCATTGACGAGCATGGGGATGGCTTCTTCATCGATGGTCTGAATCAGAACTAAACCATTGTCATTGCTTTTTTCTACTGTGTACAGTCCCAGCCATCTTGTCCTCAGTTTACCCTTGAAATCTTTATATCTTGAATCATACAGCAGCGCCCAATATCCTTCCTGGAATTGTTTTTCTTTGAGGTGTCTGTCATGCCATATTTTCCTTTGAAGTTGGAATACCTCTGAGTGGAGAAGGGCTTGCAATCTCTATTCATCCAATCCATATCTGAAGTAACCTTTCCTTTTGTGCATGGCTGAGATCTAGGTCCAGCAGAACTGCCATCCTTAAGGTGTTATATTCAAATTCTATTGACAGCAAAGCCTTCTTCCCATAGACCATCTCATAGGGTGTGAACCCCATGGCGGTTTTCCAAGTGTTGTTATAGGCCCAGGTGGCCTCAATCAACCGATCTGCCCAATCCTTTCTGCTGCTGCTCACTACCTTGGTGAAAATTCCTTCCAAAGCTCTGTTAGTGACTTCCACCTGTCCATTTGCCTGCGAATGATAAGGGGTGGAAGCTCTGTGCTTAATTTTGTGGTGTGTGAGCAGGTCTTCAATCTGATTGGATGTAAACTGACTCCCTTGATTTGTGACTAATTCTCTTGGATATCCAAATTTGTAGAATATATTCTCCCTCAAAAACTCAGCTACTTTCTCTTCTGTTATTGCCTTGATTGCCTTTGTTTCTGCCCATTTTGTCAAATAATCAATGCACACAATAATGTAAGATTTTTGTTTTGAAGGAGGATTGATAGGACCCACAAATTCCATGCCCCACTTCTCAAATGGCTCGAAAGTCACTTGAGGTTGCAGGGGCATCTCATCCTTTGGAGTAGGTTTCCCCATCCTTTGACACCAGTCACACTGGCTAATATATCTCCTAACATCTTGATGAAGAGTGGGCCAATAGTAACCTGCTTGCAGAATTTTGAAGGTAGTACTCTTTGCTGCAAAATGGCCCCCACAGGGCCCATCATGACAGGTTAGGAGAATGTCAAAAACTTCCTCCTCCCTAATACATCGCCTCAAACTCTGATCTGGGCGAAATTTGAAGAGATTGCCCCCAATCTAGGTGAATGGAGCACTTTTCCTCATGATATTTCTTTTCTCTTTTGAGAATACGTGTGGTGGAAACTGTGTTGAAACCAAGTAATTTGCTATATCAGGAAACCATGGAGAGAGTACTGAGATAGCAAATAGGTGTTCATCTAGCATTTGATCATCCACCATTCCTTCTTCCCCTGCAAGCAGATCTAGTCTAGACAGAAAATTAGCAACAACATTTTCCTTACTCGGCTTATCAACAATGGTCAAATCAAATTGTTGCAATAAAAGTAACCATCTAATAATACGAGCATTTATGTCTGGTTTGTTCATTAAATACCTAATTGCAGCATGAACAATGTGTACGAATGTTTGATAGCCAGTGATCTGGTGTCTGAACTTATTTAGGGAATGGACTACAGCTAGGAGCTCTTTTTCAGTTATAGTGTAGTTTAATTATGCCTTGGACAAGCTTTTACTTATGAAATATGAGGCATAAGGCAGCTTCTCATCAACTTTTCCTAAGACTACTCCTATCGCTTTGTTTGAGGCATCTATATGAATGTGGAAAGGTAGGGCCCAGTTTGGACCTCTCAAAATTGGGGAAGCCACCAGTTTACTTTTCAAGGTATCCAGAGCCCCTTGAAGGTTGTCAGTCCATATGAACTCAGCATCTTTCCCCAAAAGACCAAACAATGGAGAGGCTAGCTTACTGAAGTCCTTAATGAATCTTCTATAATACCCTGCTAAGCCTAGGAAACTCTGAACATTTCTTACCTTTTGAGGAGGTGGAACCCTTTGGATGATGGTGATTTAATTGGGATCCACCTATAATCCTTGCTGAGAAATTGTATGACCTAGCATAGTCCCTTTAGTCATCAGGAATTCAGATTTTTCAAGATTGAGGGACAGTTTCATTTCAATGCACTTAGTTAAAACTTTTCCCAGGTTAGTCAAAGCTTCCTGGAAGTTAGAACCATAAGGGGTAAAGTCATCCATATATATTTCCACTGAATCATGAACTAGTTCAGCAAATATACTCAGTACTGCTCTCTGGAAAGTGGCAGGAGCATTACACAATCCGAAGGGGAGGACGCGATATGTAAAAGTACCCCAAGGACAAGTGAAAGTAGTCTTATCTCGGTCTTCTGGGCTAATTTGGATCTGGTTGTACCCGCTAAACCCATCTAGGAAGGAGAAGAACTTCTTCCCTGCCATACCACATAACACTTGATCTATGAAAGGCAAAAGGAAATGTTCCTTCTTGGTGGCCTTATTTAGTTGCCAATAATCGACACAAATTCTCCACTTCCCATTTTTATTTGGCACTAGCACCAAAGGAGACACCCATTCACTGTCAAAGATAGGGTAGATGAATCCTGCATCCAATAACTTTTGTAGTTCGTCTTTGACAATGTCCTTAAGGGCTGGATTCATCCTCCTTTGAGGCTGCCTGACTGGTTTACAATCTTTTTTAATGTAAATGTGATGGGTACTGACTGAAGGGTGGACTCCCTTCATCTCCTTATAGCTCCAAGCAAAAGCATCCAAGTGGTTTTTCAATAAGCTACTCAGATCTTTCTCCTGAGAGGTGGATAGGGATGAGTTGATGTTCAAGGTTCTTTTTGGGCTGAATTCCACATTCTTAACTCGAAGAGAGGTCAAATCAGCCACACAAAGATCAACTAAGGGATTGCCTTGGGTTTCTTCCACCAGCTCTTCTAATGGAACACACGGGGGGGGTGGATTCTGAATCAAGTTTTCAATAAGGTCATCCTCAGTTTGTGGGCCCCCCATGGTAGCTTTTACTGTACACAATGATGTAGAATATACTTCATCCTCATCTTCCTCCTCCAACTAGAGAGGTAAATCATGTTCTAACAAAGGTCGGGCAGGAGGATATAGGACTAGCTTCTTGGACATATGCCCATTCTTGATTGTCATGTTCCGAGCTTGACAATTGATGTAGGCATCTATAGTAGCCAACCAAGGTCTTCCCAAGATGAGACGATACCCAGTGAGCTTTGCCTTTGGTTGGAGAACCAGGAAATCAGCAGGGTACTCCCAAGAATCGATGGACACCATTACATCTTCCACAATCCCCTCAAGGGTCACGGTGGAGCAGTCTGCCAACTGCAGTACTGTTGTGGTCTTTCTCAAGGAGCCCTGAAGGTTGAGCTTGAGCATAGTGTCCTTGGTCATCACATTAATGGCAGCCCCAAGATCAATTAGGGTATGGGGGATTACGATTCCATTGATGTGGACATCAACTACAGGACTCCCAAGGTCTAGATATTTCGGATAGATTACCTACCCCAACATCAGTTCAGACAATTGTCCTATGACATTGATAGTTGGAGCATCTCTCTTCCACCTGTCGGGGTGCCTGAAGCACTTCTTCTTGATCATCTTGTTGTATATAGGCACATCCTTTATGGCTTGGAGAAGTGGAACCTTTACACATAACTATTTTAATTCTCCCAGATGTTCAGTTTCTTCTAGGGTCGATTGAGTGGTTCCAGCTAATCTCTCAGAAAGGGTGGAATGGCTTCTGGTTCACTTTCCTATTTTTCTTCCTCATCCTCCTTAGGGGGAGGCTGGTTATCTGGGAGAACCTTCCTATATCATAGGTTAATCTCTTGAATTTCCATAGCATAGGTCCACCATGATGTTTCTACACTATATACCTGATGGGCCTGTCTGTGGTTGGGGTTCAGGTTCAGTTGAGCAAGTATTTGAGGTTGCCTTGGTGGAGCAGGAGGTAATGGTTGTGGTTGAACAGGTGGTGGAGGCAAAAGGGCGGGAGGAGAGTTGTATTGGGGCCTCTACCCCTGATGTGGTGCATTCCACTGAGGCTATGGCTGAGCATAAGATTGAAACGAATGAGCAACTGGAGGAGCATGGTATTGAGATAGATACGACCAAGGAGGGGGTGTGAACCAGGAAGGATAAGCAGGGGGGCCCTAAGAAGGCATGGAAGTGGCTTGATTTGGGTTGTAATATGTCTAAGATGTTCCTTGCATTCCCTGCTGGTAAGGTCTGGACCCATGTGGCCTCCTTTGGTTCATGAAATAGAGTGGTTCAGTGGCTCCTTCGGCCCCCTGATATGCAACTTTAAGTCCGGGCAAGGAAAGGCACTGATTCGTAGGATGATCTTCTTCACAGACTGAACACACCTCTATAGAGTTCAATGGACATTCATTCCTAGGATGCTTTCTAATGCACTTGGGACAGAAGATGGACAAAGCCCTCTCGACTTCCTCTTGTTTCCTTTTGATATGAAAGGTATCTATTTGCATGGAAAGAGTCTACCTCATATCTCTCTTGAAATCTTCCAGCCGATTCTCAAGTTCGCTTCTAAGGAATGAACTGGATGAGGATATACTGGCTAAAGGTTGACTTCCCCTACCTCTCTTTCTGGCTAACCTAGAATGGTTTCTAAACATAGTCTTTATGTCATCATAACGTAGTTGGTAGATGTCTCCCCTAGCCAACAAATGAAGGGTATCTAGAAGGTCTTTAGGGACTCCTCTGAGCAGGAACAACTTCAAAGATTCAGGGTCAAGTGTGCACCTGGCCCTTTTATAACTAAGTTGAAACCTTTCTTCATAGTCTTCTAAGGACTCATCACTTCCCATGGTCATTCGGAAGATTTCTTCCTTGGTATCCTTTGATCTACATTAGTCCCGGTATTTTTTGTTAATGCTTGTTGCATCTAAGCCCAAGTTGTGATGTTTTCTCTAGGTAACCCCATGAACCAGCACAATGTTGCATCCTTGAGGGTAGAAGGAAACAGTTTCAAATTCTGCTCATCTTCTACATAGTCATAGGTTCGACAGAGGACAACAAATTCAAACAAGAAGGTATCAGGATCTTTGGTAGTCAATACATGGAATTGAGGTAAAGCTAAAGGACTTATGTTTTTCATTTTAGTGTCCCCATTAGTCTCCCGGATAGGAAAGGCACCTTCTATTCTTTCCCTATTTCCTCTAACGTTTTTGTTTTCAGCAATGGTCTAGGAGGAATGGCTTCTTGCTCTTCTTCTGTTATAGGATCTTAGTATATCTCTAAAGGTTCACCTATAGGTTCTTCTTGGTCATTTCACCAAAGAAGAGAGAAGGGTGACTTAGTGATGTGGCGGGGGTGTTGGGTAGGAATTTTCCTGAATTGTCTCTGTTCCTACGAGGGAAATCTCTTCTTGGGTGATTTTTGTTTTTTCTTTTCTACTTGCACCTACAAAAATGAAATGGATTGAACGAAAAATTGCAACTATTGAAATACACTTGCTAAAATGAAATTGCAGAATTGAAATGAAAGCAAGGAAATGCCTAATCTATGCTTGCTGAAATGAAATTGCAAAATTGAAATGAAAGCAAGGAAATGCCTAATCTACACTTGCTAAAATGAAATTGCAGAATTGAAATGAAAGCAGGAAATGACTAATCTACACTTGCTGAAATGGAAATTGCAGAATTGAAATGAAAGCAAGAAATGCCTAATCTACTTTTGCTGAAATGGAAATTGCAGAATTGAAATGAAACAACTACTCTACTTTTGCTTAAATAAACTACTTAGCAGAATGTTGCAGTAGAAAATAGAAGAAAGCGGTAATCACAAAATACTCTGATGCTTCCCCGGCAACGGCACCAAAAAGATGATGAGCACCAGTATTGCAACAATAATGCTACAACTCCTTGGGCTTCCTACTTTACTTTTACCAACCTGGTAGTTCATAGTAAACTTGGAAGCGACAATGTTGTATGCACAAGTATTAGCTCTTACTGCAGGCTATCACTTGATCAGCTGAAGCAAGTTCGCTAAGAGATTAAGCCAACTTCTATGAGTTCTCAGAAGAAGCTTTAACTGTGATGAAAGGAGACTAACTCTACAGGGGCTATTCTACTTGCAAAAAGAGAATGAAAACTGAAATGAAACGCAAACCCTAGCAAACCCTAGTTTACCCACTAACCTTACTTTTGCAAGAAAAGAGATGGAAACTACTGAAATGGGGCCATTGACTACTAAAAATTAAATTGCATTTATTCAAGCTACTTCTAAAAAGAAATGAGAAGAAATCATCTTTTTGTACTTTTGAGTGTTTTTATGTGAAATTATTATGCTTGTGATTTATCTGGTTGTGACTGTGCAGTGGATTGGTGGCAAAGGAAGATGGAGTTGGTTGTTGCAGAGGTGGATGATGGTGTGGAGAGGTCCTAAGAAGCCCCTAGTATGCTTCTAGAGATTTCCATAATGATCAGACTTTGAAAAATCATTCACAGGAAATTCTACAGGACGCTGCAGGGGATCTACAGGAGGATCTACAAGAGGATATACGGGAGGAGGCCGAGAGCTGTTTTTGGAGTTTTGAAGGTGGAAAAATGATGGGGAATGGGAAATGAAGGCTAGATGAAGGTGTTGAGGTGTCAATAAATTGTCAAAGAAGATCAGGGATGAACGTGATGGTTGGATTTGTTCAAATGGCAAGAAAGTAGCTTTATGGAAAAAACGCAGAAATTAGGGCAGATTGGCGAAATGTTGCAAATGAGCTGAGGAATCTATGAGAAGTGAGCTGGTGCTAGCTTTTTTATGGAGGGATGGTGAGCTAGGATGTCTTGCAAGGGATCTGCACATTTACTTATCAAAACTGACCAAAGAAAGAACTAAAAAACAGAATTTTGTCTAGCCTGACCTAATTCCTAACTTACAAACAGAAAATGTTGAACAATACCTTATGAACAAAAAAGCATGTGAGAGAAATATGATAAAATAATAGGAAATTATCTAAGCAAATGATTTTGAACCAATATCAACCTTTCCAACTCAAAGTATCACACTAGAAATTGCATGGAAGAGCAAAAACAGTTAATTACAAGTTGGGGAACGTATTTACCTGAGAGTTAGACCTAAGAAAATATCCTTGAAGTGGGTCATGTGTCAAGCTAGCACCACAATTTTGTGGGCATTTTAAAATCATTTAGAGGATTTGACGAGTGGCCTATAGGTTAGACTTACCTTCTTTAGTTAAGATCCATGATGTTTTCCATGTTTATTTTCTTAAAATATATGTACAATATTCTTATCAAGTTATCCATTAGTTTGTGCTACAAGTGGAACTAGAGGGAGAGTTCCATCCAGATCCATTTTACATTATAGAGTAGAGGAGTCTCATGCTCTAGAATCGAACCATATAACAATTTAAAGTTCAATGGAAGCACTTTGGGCCAGAGGAAGCCACTTGGGAAATGCTTAATGCCATGAAGACAACTTATCCATTTTTTTTAATCGTTGAGGCAAATGTGCATGTGTATATGTAAACACTATAAAGAGTTGTAAATATAAAGCTCCAAGGATATTATGTTGTTGTTTTCTTTATTTAGCATGTTTTCTCTATGTGTATGGATAGAGAACACCAAGGATGGTGTTCCCCCAAGGGGAAGGGTCCTATAATAGCCTAGATCATATTTGGATTGATTTTTCCATGTAATTATCTCATTTATTTTGAATTTGGGAAATTAAAATGGGTTAAGTAAGGGACACATATTCCTAGGGACTAAGTGTTTCCAGGAAAACTAGTGTCTATTTGATCTGCTAGTCCCACTAAGATGGGTAGCTATCTGTTGTGGCCACCAACAACCCCCCTCTTTGTTTGATATTATCAATAACACAAAGCAAATGGGGACCCTTAATAGAAAATCCAAACAAACATTTTATGAAAATTTTTGTATTTGACTCCTTAAAACTTTATCGCATCGCGAAAAGAGAATGAAACGTTTTCTTTCTGAGCATAATAAACTGCAAAGAAGCGACGCGAAATTCATCGCGTCGCATTCATTATGAAGCGCTCTTAAATGAAAAACTTAAGAAATCTCTGACGACCGATATGCGACATCGCATATCGCAACATCGCGTAAGTAGCACACAATGACTGAATGACTAAATGTTGTGATCTACGATGCTGCGATCTGTGAAAATTCGCGATCATGATTTTCTGCGATGACACATATCGACGACATGATCCGTGATGCTGTGATGCGAGTCGCAGAAATCGCCCATCGCGAATTTTCCTCGGCGCAGTATTCAAGGAAAGTTGTCTGTTAACCAAAATTGGGCGCACGCCTTAAAAGAAATTAATGATTGTACACCAAAGTATTCAGGAAGGACAGTCTTGCGTTTTTCGAAGAGTCAGTTCGCTATGGATGTCATGATTATGCATTCATAACGGCTTAAAGCTTTCATGTCAATCTTTATTATCATTACTCTTTTCCTTTGCGTAAACTGTAAGACAGGAAATAACATGAAGCAATGTGCAGGAAACATCTAAGGAAAAGGGGAAAGCGTCAATGCTCGGAGAACAGAGAAGAGATCCCTTCAGAAATGGATGCCGCATGCGACAGGACCACAAATTCCAGAGTATCACTCAACAGATGCTGATGTCAATAGGCCACCTAAAGCTCAGAGTCAAAGGCACACAAAAGCAGCATGTTTACAAAAAACCCTGAAGCTTACGCACCAGAAAAGCCCGGAATAAAGAACGGAGGCAGTTTTTGATGCAGAAAATTATTCAGAGAGTAAAGTCCCTAACTTTTTCAGTCATTCGCAAGGCCGGAAATCGAAATAGCAAAAGCAGAATCATTTTGAGAGAAATTTGGGTCATTACCAAGTATACACGCAGTGAATACACCCAGCCAGAGGAAGATTCTCGAAAATATCTTCTAGTTCACCAGAAAGTGGTGCCAGTGCTTGTTATTTCTATTTTTATAGCTCAAACGAAAGCGGAAGGCAACCAGCTGACTCTTCCCAGTCGAATGTTGCATGCTTGCAGCACTAAGGAGCAAATAAATAAATAGTTTAGAATTAGATTCAATTTTTAGAAATAGTTTTTCTTTATCAGAAGGGCGGTCATTTTAAAACCGTATCCTAAATTTATGTAATTAAGTTAATTAGTTAGCAGTATTTAAACCCTTCTCAGGCATTTAGAGAAGGGTCCAGAAATTTGTCAAACACTTGTCCTCGGAACATGCACTTCTGCACCCTCGGAGGAGGTTTTGATGAATGGATGGATTGAGATTTATTAATGTTTTCATTTGATGTCTTCTATTGATGTTGCTTTTGTACTCTTAGTAGATGTTAGAACAAGTAGAGATAAATCGTTTTTGCTTGAAGTTTATGAGTAGGATTAGTCATAAATGGTACTTTTATCTCTTGGCCATTTCTGCTTATATTCTTAAAGTGATATACAGTTTTCAGTTGTTTATATGTTATTGCATGAATGTATGAGTTACCATTTGGCACTTCTATACGGTGGAGTCATTTATTTATGTCTGATATATGAATAACTTATTATGCGATATGTTGTTCACAACTGTTTTGCCTAACTTCTTATGCAAAGTGGTTTATCTTAATTGATTTCTATTCTTATGATAGTTGAATGATCTTTATTACCAGTTATTGTTTGAAATCTCTTTAGATCGCATAATAGAAGATATACACCCCGGGTTAGTAGATTAGATGTGTTGTTTCTTATTAGATTACAATAGCATAGAGTTAGTTTAAGAATCTGAATTAAATTAGATTTAAGTACTCTTAGATCAGCATCATTCAACTCTACACACACACACACCCTTAGATTGGGAAACTAGTCTCATTATCCCCAGTCGGACCCGCTATACCAAACGGATAAGGAGCTGCCAACCAAGGTCCGGACCGGGTGGGTATCCCCCTTGTTGTCGACCTGTTTTCGGGGCTTCAACATATTTGGCGCTAGAAGGAGGGCTTGAACTATGAATGGCACCTAAAAAAAAATCTAAATACCATTCTGAGAGTAAATCACCCTCATTAACTCCCCGACTTCCCCAGTACATTTAAATCCAGAGTCATAAGTCGCTCGAGTATTAGCTGCTACATACCCTAAAATTTCAGACCAATCTACCATTGAACCCCCTGAAGTTCAAACTCTGATTCACAAACTCCAGGGATTTTCTATTTTTACACTGAGGTCTGATAAATCTCAAAGCAGTGCGACTTCACAGTACAATCCTACTCATCCCCTGACCCGGTTAAAGAGAGAAAATTTTGACATTCAGCCAACTGAATTCCCTCTCCCCATCAGGAAAAGAGCAAGGAAAACACCACAGCAGTCTGATAGTGAGACTCTTTCATCTACATCGTCCATTTCAACTCCCTCACCGCGAAGTCAGCCACCCACATCTTCATTCCAAACCACTCATCCACCTTC
>APFE030627262.1:135905-190482 GCA_000404065.3 Pinus taeda
ACACTGTTCAAAGACTCACACAGTTACGTGAGGAAATGCCAAGTCTGCCAAACTACTGCAGGGAGACAAAAGAAGCCGTCCATGCCACTACAGCCGGTAAACATCGAGCAACCATTCATTCAGTGGTGCTTGGACATAATAGGTGAGATCGTTCCTCACTCTTCTAAGCAGCATAGATGCATCCTCACGGCAACAGATTATTTTACTAAATGGGTAGAAGCAGTTCCTCTCAAGACAGCTAATTCTGAAAACATCATTGAATTCATAGATCAATTTATAATCAATAGGTTTGGATTGCCGACGGCTTTGATGTTTGATAATGCCTCGTACTTTTCTGGGAATGCAATGACTGAGTTTGCACTTAAAAGAGGGTTCAAATTGAAATATTTGGCCAACTACTATCCACAAGGAAATGGATTAGCTGAATCAACAAATAAAAACCTAATCAGGATTATTAAAATAACAGTTGACCAGAACCAAAAGAATTGGCACAAAACTTTGGTAAATGCTTTATGGGAAGATAGAATAACGAAGAAAGCTTCAATCGACACTTCTCCCTTTAATTTAGTTTATGGGAAGGAAGTGGTTCTTCCAACTCACTTAATGATCCCCTCCTTGTCTTTAGTACAATACATCGATGAAGTATCTACTTCCTCCTTACAATTAAGACGAATGGAAATAATTAAATTAGAAGAACTACGAGAACAAGCTAAGAAAACCCATGCTCATCACCAAGCGCTAATAAAATCCTCTTTTGATTCAAGCATAATGACCAGAAAAAAATTTCAGATGGGAGATCTAGTTTTGAAATGGGATAAGGCTCATGAAGAAAAGGGCAAACATACAAAATTTCAGAAAATGTGGCTTGGTCCTTTTCAGATTGTAGAAGTCATAGGCCCATCTATGTTTGTGTTGAAGGATTTAGCAAGTAGAAAGGATTCTTTGCCTGTTAATGGACAGATCCTTAAAATATATTTCCCATAGAAGATTACTCTTCTATTTTTTGTAGGATAGTTTTTTGTTTTTCTTCTTTCTTATAAATAAAACCAGTTGTGGATAGTTACTACAGTGTCTATCAGATTTTGATTTTTTCTTGTACAAATAGTAAAATTTTTCGAAAAATCTGATCTTTATTATTGACGAATATAGTTAACTTTAGCCTAGATATGATACTAGTTTCAACTTCAAAAAATTTTGATGAAAGCAACCTTTGGCAAAAAATTGTTTTATATCAGTACAATGAAAGGTATCAATAATAAAATAAATATTCTCTATAAAACTGTTGTTTTCAAACTCTATTATTGTCATTCAGAGCTTTCTTAAGGAAAAACAATGGTTTCCTCCCTGCTAAAGAAAATCGAAGCATTCAGAGGAACAATCCAAGAAAACACTATATCTCAAAGAATAAGAGGTCTCATCACGAGCCGACTTATCATGATCACAGATATTATAACTTGCTGACTTTGCCAATACTGTCCACCAAAACAGGGCAATGACTCAAGATTGTTGCAATCAAAAGACAAGGGGTCTCATCACGAGCCAGCTTGTTCAGCAAAAGTGTAAATCAAGTGAATGACTATGTCATAATTTTGCCACCAAACCAAGACATTGTTCTTTAGAGAATAAAAAAAGGAAAAAGTGTCAAAATGGGTTTTTCTCTGAAAGGTTGTAAATAGCCTTAAGCAAGATAAAAGATCATTTTTGGGTAACAGGTAACCCTGTCGAGGCTATGGACGCCTGCTGGCAGCAGAGGCTCTACCTACGACAAATGAGCGTATTTTAAAAAGCCAGCACACAGAGAAGACCTTATTTTTTCTTTAAAAGACCAAGTAGTGGCTAATGTAAATACAATGACTAAACTTGAGGAAGCAAACGATTGGAATAGAAAAAGGTTGAAACAAAATATCATTGATAGGATAAGGCATAATGTACTCTATCTGTCCATAACAAAATTTAGACTTATGAAAATTTTTCTGCTTCGGAAGTTAAAATTCAATAGAAAAGCAGAGATAACTGGTTCTTCCCAGTGAATCGCCATTGTTGTGGCCACCAACAACCCCCCTCTTTGTTTGATATTAGTAATAACACCAAGAAAATGGGGACCCTTAATAGAAAATCCAAACAAACATTTTATGAAAATTTTTGTATTTGACTCCTTAAAACTTTATCGCATCACGAAAAGAGAATGAAACGTTTTCTTTCTGAGCATAATAAACTGCGAAGAAGCGACGCGAAATTCATCACATCGCATTCATTATGAAGCACTCTTAAATGAAAAACTTAAGAAATCTCCGACGGCCGATATGCGACGTCACATATCACAACATCGCGTAAGTAGCACACAATGACTGAATGACTAAATGTTGCGATCTGCGATGCTGCAATCTGTGGTGCCAGCGCTTGTTATTTCTGTTTTTATAGCTCAAACGAAAGCGGAAGGCGACCAGCCGACTCTTCCCAGTCGAATGTTTCATGCTTGCAGCACTAAGCAGCAAATACAGAAATAGTTTAGAATTAGATTCAATTTTTAGAAATAGTTTTGCTTTATCAGAAGGGCGGTCATTTTAAAACCGTATCCTAAATTTATGTAATTAAGTTAATTAGTTAGCAGTATTTAAACCCTTCTCAGGCATTTAGAGAAGGGTCCAGAAATTTGTCAAAAACTTGTCCTCGGAACATGCACTTCTGCACCCTCAGAGGAGGTTTTGATGAATGGATGGATCGAGATTTATTAGTGTTTGCATTTGATGTCTTCTACTAATGTTGCACTTTTGTACTCTTAGTAGATGTTAGAACAAGTAGAGATAAATGTTTTTTGCTTGAATTTTATGAGTAGGATTAGTCATAAATGGTACTTTTATCTCTTGGCCATTTCTGCTTATATTCTTAAAGTGATATACAGTTTTCAGTTGTTTATATGTTATTGCATGAATGTATAAGTTACCATTTGGCACTTCTGTACAGTGGAGTCATTTATTTATGTCTGATATATGAATAACTTATTATGCGATATGTTGTTCACAACTGTTTTTCCTAACTTCTTATGCAAAGTGGTTTATCTTAATTGATTCTTATTCTTATGATAGTTGAATGATCTTTATTACCAGTTATTGTTTGAAATCTCTTTAGATCGCATAATAGAAGATATACACCCCGGGTTAGTGTAGATTAGATGTGTTGTTTCTATTTGATTACAATAGCATAGAGTTAGTTTAAGAATCTAAATTAAATTAGCTTTAAGTACTCTTAGATCAGCATCATTCAACTCTACACACACACACACACCCTTACATTGGGAAACTGGTCCCATTATCCCCAGTCGGACCCGCTATACCAAACGGATAAGGAGCTGCCAACCAAGGTTGGACCGGGTGGGTATCCCCCTTGTTGTCGACCTGATTTTCGGGGCTTCAACACTATCTTAGAAACAAACAATTCAAAGTAACTTGTGATATCCTTTATGTATGATAGATAAGAGAGAAACAAAGAGCACCAACCTGAATCTTTTGCTTGGCTCCTTGCTCATTTCCTCTCTCCTTTGATAGAGCTTGCCACTCCTTTCTTACTTGTCCCACTTTAAAGAACACCTGTAGAGGCAAAGCAACAAAACACCATCAAAACATAGAGATCTATAATACCATAAGCAATGCATAATCAAAAATACAGTTACCATACAATTGCATTTACTAATAGTAAGATTCACAAATACACAAGTATATGGAGGAAAACTCAAATAACTTTATTGATAGTAGAAGAGAGAATTACATCCTAGCTATCTAATCCAGCATCATCCTCCCAACATGAAAGCCCTCTTCACCTCATCAAAAGCAAGATCACCCAACAATACAATGTCTTAAACAGAAACCAACAACACTTCCTTACAAATTACAAAATTCCATCCACTAGGTCTCTGAGATGAGAGATCCATATATAGATATTTTCAGAGGGGTGAGTCAGCTTCTGGGTTTTTGATTAGTGTCATTTCACTAATAGTTCATGGTTCCACTTAGATATTTCATGATCTCTTACTCATCCATGGGTGAATTCAGAGAGGCAAGTGTCATATGAGAAGTTTCTAGAAGATTCTCTGGGTTTCTAGTTAGCAAACTGTCTTTTCCATTTGTCTAATCTCGCCCATCGCACCCCACAAAAGGCTCTTTCAATATGCATCACACCTGGCTAGTGTAGCAGCCAGTATGCATCGCACCCTAAGCATGAAGTAGTCTGTATGGTTCAGGTTTGGTCAGTTCTAAGTATTTTTCAGGTGGAACTTCTAGGAAATGATGTAATCAGTTGACCGTGATCCTTTAGGGTGTGAAACAACACTTTTAGGAGTTTAAGAGCCCTTGGTTTATCGACATATGTGATTGGGGTTGAAGTGCCCAAATATTTCTATAATAGTTTCCCCCTAAAGCATGAGGTCGTAAATCTTCTGATGTCGGGTGAAATGCTTTATCATGAGGATCCAAGGTCTTCGAACTAGAAGGTGACCTATATAAAATACAATACAATACATTATCTTTATATTATTTTCATGATCTAGCTGAGGCAGGCATTCCCATGCTCAGCTTTATAAATTCATTTTCATGTACATAGGACAGACAATCGTCCGTTTTTGCAAACTGGTGATTCTTGTAGAGCCATCATCCCTTAGCTTGGGTGATCATCAGTGCAGCTATGGTGTACATTTGATATCTTTATTTTTCCTGAATATATCATAGCCCAGATGGATGAAAATAGATTCGAGGTCTTCAAACTCGTTCAATATTTGCTTGATGTACAAGTCAATCCATGTGAAAAGATGTTCTAAAGTGGAACACGGAAAGACATCACCTGATTACCATCCAATGATGTAAGTTGTTAACAGTCGCGAGAGGAATCAACGATAATGATAATGACCCTCAAGGTACTATAGTATAATTCACGTGGTGTGAATATATGAGTCAATGTCGAACACCACACAAAATCTTTCGGTTGAAGGCCATTGATGTAAACCTGTCGCCGGAAGTGAGCAACTTGCCATTGAGGTATGCAAGCTTCAAAGTACTGAAAGGGTTGTTCCTAAGTCAACTTCTTGTATAGTGAGCTGATGTCGACAAGAAGTGACCCATCATAGGAGGGCCTTAATGAATCCCACATCTATGACACGAAATGAAGCAAATGATTTTCTCGAGGTGAAAACGATCTAATGATACAAGGTTCAGGAACGGAAGTCATGAAAAATAGAGAGTGAAGTTATTGCAGTGGATGAGGCATTAGTTGGGTGATGAATTCTCTAAATGACTTCTCTTGAACATATCGGTGACATTGAGATGGATTGGTAGCGTTAACTCCAAAAATGGATGGTACAGAGGACCAATGGTGATGTGATTGGTGAATGGAATAACCCAACCCAACTCAATCATGGTGATGGAGTGAAAGTGTCATGTTCAAGAGCGACGTGCTACCAATGAAGTTCTTCAAGTTTTCTTCCCTTTTCCCCAGTCATTGCTGACCAATACCTCTTTATTTTTGTCAAGCGTGAGGAGGATAACATATTCTTGTTCTATAATTTTCCCTTCAGGAAAACTTGTCACTAAGTTTTAGCGAGCCTAGCGACAGTGAAACTCGCTCTTGTCCAGATGGACAAGTTTGTCGCTATTGTTTTAACAAGTTTAACGACAAAGATAACTCGATCCTTTTCATGTTTAGAGAGTTTAAAAAGGGATGGAAAGGAAACTCCAGCAGTCCTTTTTTGTGGCATAACCCCTTAAGTCCAAAAAAGTATAAAATAATATGAAAGGGATGACTTTTCAATAGCTTTAGAAAGCCGAAAAAGACAAGTGCTCAATATTTTTGTGGAATGATCCCTTAGGTACAAAAATATTAAAATTTAGAGGAGGGATGGTGCTTCCCTTTACTTTAGTGAATTGGAAAGGCCAGTAGCTCGGCAATCTTTTCATATTTTACAAGTCTAAAAAGAGCTTAAAAGAGATTCGTTTTTTAGGAATGAGTGATGTTTTCGGGTAACAACTGGTTCCAGGTAAGTTTGGAACTTCTCAAACATAGCAGTGTAAAGAGGGTGGCTAACAGAATCACTCGTTGCAGCTATTCCTCAAAAGGGTAAAGAATAAAGTGGAAGCGTATGATCTGCCAAAAGAATGGAGGTGATGGTAAGAACACAACCAAGGCTCAAAAGGCTGATAGCAAGGAAATCACAAAGGTTATTTACCGAGGGTGGATTCATTTTTAATGAACTTGAATATTTAGAAACTATGCTCAGTGGCAGGTTTATTTTTTAACGAGCTTGAACCCTATGGTAACATTGCTCATTGGTGGGTTTATTTTTTAACAAGGTTGGACCCTGTAATAACATTGCTCATTAGAAGGTTTATTTTTTAACAAGCTAGAACCCTGCAATAACATTGCTCATTGGCGGGTTTATTTTTTAATAGGCTTGAAACCTGCAAAAACATTGCTCGTGTCAGTGATCTTTAAAGATGTCTCTTATTAGTAGGTTCATTTTTTAGTGATCTTTCCCCATGCGAAACTTTGCTCAACTGCCTTTTTATGCAGGCTAGGAATGACCAACTACAGAACTAACTACACTAAGAGTTAATGAACCACTGAGGCTAGGTAGGATAGTTTTGTCTTTTGCCTAGATAAAACATTTCCTTTGCTTTGCCTGCATGCCACCGAAAAAGGTGAATGGTGGATCAGACCAATCACCTAACCTAAGAGGTTATTACTAAGATTTAATCTAAAACACTACAAGGTTAGAATTATTCTGGTCGATTTTCACTTGGATAAAAAGGTTTGCATGCCCCCAGGTGTCAAGAAAAGTATGGTTTCCAGGTCACCGTATGGAAGTCCTTGCATTTAAGCAAGATTGTTTCGTCCAAAGAGCAAGAAAAACGCTTCCTTGGCTTTGTCCATCAAAATAGACAAAGGTGAATGGTGTGAGCTTCCAATCACATAACCTTCGAGTTTCAGACTGATACTCAAATCCTACAAGGAATGGTGTTTCAGATCAATCATATATCCTACAAGGAAATCTATCTTTTCATCTGGGTTCGCCTGCCAAAGCAGACCAGGGTGCATGCCCCCTGAGCTTTGTTACATTCACTGAATTACTCGCGGTAATTAGGTAGATGAACAGGAGTTTGAAGAGACATTCTTTATGCAAAGAGACCATTTAGGGATGGCATTTGACTCGTAGTTGTGTTTGAACCAGGAAATGAAAGCTGGTCGACAAGCTGCACCATTTTTCCTTCATGCGGGAAACACATCACCCTAAAGAGTGTGGAAACAATAGCTTCCATGATGTAAACGTAGTCACACCCAAGGAGTAGATTGTAATCTAGTGGCCCTTGGACTATCGTCATGTTCAAGTGAACGGTTTTCCTTCTCAAAGTTATAGGCAAATTTGGAAGGATCCTTAACGGTCGATTGGTTCCTTTGTTGAAGCATGACAAATTTCAATTCTTAGGCAGAAGCGATGGCGAACCAAGTGCTTTCCAAGTAGTTGAGGAAAGGATACTCATGGAATCCCCTTCATCTATGATAGCGCCAGACATGATCATTTTGTAAACTTGTACTATGATTTAGAATGGTATATTAGATGGAAGGCGGGGTCCCGCTAGTAGATTCCAATCGAAGGAAATGACTAGATTGCTTGGAGGGGGGATTGAATAAACGACTGGATGAATCTCTTGAAATGGGGAACTTCCCTCCTGTTACACAGCAAATTGTCACCGTCCCTGCTACCCCTCTCCTGCATCTTGGAGGACTCATTCCGGGACCTATAAGAAGTGACATGGCCTACAAACACTTGTATTACATTCCCCTGAACATGAGATTTATTTGCCCTGAAGACATCTCCTGCTAAAAACCCCTAAAAAATAGCCCTTTTTCCATTGGCGCGGTTCCATAGTGCAGCCCTCACGCCAATGGGGGAAATCCTCCAAAGAGGGCGTGCCAGTTAGAGCTCTGTCATAGAGTCGCACCTGCGCCAACCATAATCAGTGATGTTCTTTAACAAACAAACGACGGAATTTTCGTCCTAACAAATTCTTAGACTGCATCTATATTGAGTTGGGTGGTTTGGCTGTGGATTTCCATAGAGAGGAAGTGGTTTGCCACCTCTCATGGAAGCTTCCTTGATTATATGGCCAATCCCATGATTATTGGTTATGATCCCAACTCCCCTTCCTCCATCTATAAAAGCTTGCCCATTTCCCTTTGCAAGCTAGTTTCAGAGTTCCAGAGATTTTAGAATTGTCAAGTTTCCAAGAGCTTCATGCTGCAAGAGCCTTCTTAATCCCCATAAGGCCAAATCCAAGCAAGGAGATTCTTGTCCAATAACCAAAGAGAGAGAGGCTTGTTCCTATTCCCAACAAGCTTTGCAAGACATGTGTTATTGACTACCCAGCCAAAGGAGAATCTAGTGTCAGAACTTTGGTTGTATTCTTCTTTGATTAATTATTAATCAATGACTATTGGTTATGGTTCCACTCTTATTGTTATTTGTGATGATGATGAGTTATATCCTTTCTGACTGATATATAGTTGCATATGTTGGATTTTATGTTTGTGTTTTTGTCATTTCTTGTATGTGCAGGTGTCCATTCACGGAGATTGTGAGGATTGTGATCTGCCGGAGCAAAGGAACGGGAGCACCACCTCTTCTACAAACAATAGCTTTAGAATCCAGGTAGGCCTTCATCACTGGTCTGTTAATTTGCAATTAGGAACTTGCGATGTAGCATTGTATGATTGTTGCTAGACCCGGTCTGGGCTAGTAGGGGTCGCCTCTGTTCGCAAAGGGGATTTACCTCCTCAACAATTTGGCGACTCCACTAGGGAGCTTATCTTGCCTTTTTGGTTGTTTCTTGATTTTTACCTGCTTGGTCAGCCTTCTGGGTTGAATCCTTTTGTTGTTTCTTGCTTCTTGGTTTACCTGGTTATCGTTGGCTTATTCTTAGATTGCTTATTTTTTATTTTTGCATAGTAAACTTGATTGGCGCGCTTTTTTAGCGTAACAATCGTGCCAATTGGTGCTAGTTGTCAATATACAACCTGCGCAAATCCTTAAAAGGCGCTAGTTGCAGCCTGACAGTCGCGCCAAGCCTGGGAACTTTTAAAGTTTGCTTGTTTTAAGCCTTTTGAGCTTGGTCTTTGTTTTGGGTACATTTTCTCGACTGCTTGAGTCTGTTAGAGTCTTGTTTGACTGATTTTAACCTTTACCCTTTGTTTTTTTGCCATTTTCTATCGATTTCACATTTTAGCCCTAGGGCATCTAGTGGCTTTGTGTGTCGAGCCTTCCTTAGGAGTTTTTGGTCTTCTATTGGTCCAGTCGACTTTCTGATTGCTCCCTTGCACTCGTTTAGTGGTTGTTAATCATTTTGTTGCGTTATTTGAGTGACTTACCCCTTTTTTCACTTGGATTCCGCTTAGTTTCGCTTTGGGCCTAGATTACACGGCTCATTTGTGTCTTTGGGACTTTTCTTGTTTTTCAGGGACTGCTTTGTGATTTAGGGACTTGATTGTGCTTGTATTGAGTGAAATTTGCTTGTTTTTACTCTTTTTATTATCATTTCTCAAAGTTTGTTTAATGCATCTTGCCATCAACATTTAAAAAAACAAAAATCTCTTTTTCTTTTCATTAGTTAATGTGAATTAGAGCTTTTCGTTGTTCTTAGTGACTAGTGACTTTGAAGAAAAGTTTTTAGTTTCCATTAGCTGCATTAGAGATATTGTTGGTTGTTTTATTACCATTTTGTTTGTGTGAAAGCTCTCAACTCTCTCATAGCTAGCATTCATCGAATGAAATGATATGTTATGGCATATAGCTTGCATTTAGGAAATTTTGAGACATTACATACAGTAAGGCCTAAAAACTGAAACATAATCCAAGATCAACTTTAAAATGAACTGAATGAATTTAACAACGCATTGGAACATAACACACATTGTTTAGAGGTCTAGGCTAGAGACATGCTTCGGCATCGTTAAACCTTGTCACTTTTGTTTCCACTCAAGGTTGGGTGATTCCTCCTTCTATGACTCAATAGTGGTCTAGTACGGAATTGTGCTCCCACGTACCGTCGAGTATATGGGGAGACCACACTAGGTTATCATCCTTTATCCATAGGAAGCCGTGTCTGCCGCCTTATGACCCGTAACACACCGAACACAGCATTCGGGAAGATTGACTGCCGTACGGAAAGTCCTTGGTTTTCATACGATTGCCAAGGTGTATATGCAGTTTTACAGATTGTCTGGTAAACCTTTTGCCTAGTTCTCTAGAGTAGTCACTTTTGATCCTTTTCAGACTCCCTAAAAGAAAAGGCTCTTCTGAGCATTTGTCACTTTGGGCTCATTAAACATTCGAAGGTGACTAGAGTCATATTTTTGTCCTTTTCTCGACTCTTTAAAGATGAAAAGGGCAAGTTATGTCCTTGTGTCTTAAAATTTATTCACCCGCGATCACATGCCCTATTAGATTTTTCTTATTGACCGTTTGATTTGTGTCTTGACTCTTTTTCAGCTCTGTGTGTGATTTTCAGTTTTGATGGCAACTTTTCTAGAGTTCACCAACCCAAGAATCCCCTCTGATGGGAATCCTGGTCATTTTCCTCCTTTTGGGAATATTGGTGCTCCTTACATGGCAACGTTGTCCCTTCCTGGGTTAACTGTTGGGTTGCCTATTTGGTTGTTCTCAACCTCCATGGTCCCTAGTGTCTCAATTATTGGTCAATCTATTCCTCCACTCAAACAACATCATGTTGATTCCAAGGCGGACCTCTCCACTTATTTGCTTGTTTCTATGTCCTCATCTTCTACTTCGCCTGGTGAAAGTCTAGATTCAAATAACCAGGTGGCTAAGAAGAAGAAGAAGAAGACGAAGAAGAAGATGTCTCACAAGCGAGAGGCTAAAAGTGCAGTTACTGCCCCAAGTATAGCTCAGGTCAGAACTCCTTCTGCTCCTCCGTGGAAGGTTAAGTTTCCTTGTAAATTGTGCAAGGATGACCATCTTCTTCGTGATTGTCCTGGGATTCCTAGGATCTTAGAAGTATGGTCTCACAACCCGGCCTACCCCTCATCATCCTCTGAAGCTCATGGTGATGCTACCCTATCAACTGGAAATGGTAAGAAGAACGGGAAGATTCGATTCCCCTGTAGGCTATGTGAAGGCAACCATCTCCTTCACCTTTGTCCGCTCATGGATAAAGCTTCCGCTGTTTTGGAAAGTCTTACAGCTTGTTCACCCCAACTCCCCGTTGGTTATCAAAGGCTCTCTTCAGATCCTCTCCCTATCGACAAGGAGATTGATTTAGATCCTTCTCGTGTCCATACCCCTCTTTTTGAACCTGGCTGTGCTAAGCCTGTTCGAGACCAACCATTGGTCAGAGAGAGTGTTAACTTGGGTTCACCGCCTTTTGATCACTCTGTTTCGGAAGAGCATCATGCTCATGTTCTTCTCATCTCGTCAGATGCTCCTGAGTCCGAAAACGACTCTCCTATCCCAGCTGATCCCGAGGGTCCTTCTTCGGAGCAGGGGGGCAATCATACGATTCCCCCACCAAGTAGTTCAGTCGTTTCCTTCGACTGGAGTCACCTGATTGCTTTCCGCCTTCCATCCCATGTGCCTTTCCAGATTACAGTACATGCCTATGATAAGGCAATACCTGGCACTGTCTTGGATGAGGGTGCATCTGTCAGTCTCATGCCTTCTACTACTTGGCAAGCTTTGGACTCCCCACAGCTTGTGCCAGTCGCACAGCATCTGATGGCGTTTGACAAAGGAACCATTCAACCATTAGGGATCCTTCCAAAGTTCCCTATTACTTTGGGAGGCAAAACCGTCTATATAGACGTACTGGTTACCCAAGGTGCTTTAGATTTCAGTCTTCTCCTTGGTCATGACTATGTTTATGCCATGGGGGCCCTTGTCTCTTCACTTTTCCGTGTGGTTTTCTTTCCACACGACGGAAATATCGTGACTTTAGATCAATTATCGTTCTTTAGTCCCCGGGTGCCTCCTGCGCCATTATCATCCCCTTCTTGTTTTTATCCACCGGTTGTATCTACCCCGCCGCAGGTCAACTACATGGCTACTTATCCCGTACATGTATCCAGTGATGTCGTCGTCATGCATAGTGTCCTGGGGGCATTGGGTCCTGACTTACAAGATATGATCCTTCCACCGGGAGTGACACTCTTGGAAGCAACGACTTCTTGTTCAGTATGATGAAGTTCGTTCGGAGCATAGTTCCTTTCCTATGTCAAGCTCCTTAAAAAATGAAACTGGGTCTGGGTGGAGCATAGTTCCTTTCCTATGTCAAGCTCCTTAAAAAATGAAACTAGATCTGGTCGGAGCATAGTTCCTTTCCTATGTCAATCTCCTTAAAAAATGAAACTAGGTCTGGTTGGAGCATAGTTCCTTTCCTGTGTCAAGCTCCTTATCAAATGAAACCAGGTGTCACGAGGATCATTCTTTTAAGTGTGTCAACCTCGTTAAAATAATGAAACATGCGCTCGTTCAATTTGAGTGCGATCAAAACATTGTCAACCTTCACTCCATTTTCAATGGACTAAAGCTTGGGGGGCATGTACCTCGAATTGAAGACATCATGCTGGGGGGCATGCCCGTTTCCCTTGTTGTCAAGCATAGTTTGCATGTGTGTGCTTTTAAGCTTGCATAAAAAATAAAATTCATTTCCAAGCATAGTTTGCATATGTGCTATCATGTGTGCTTTTAAGCTTGCGTAAAAATAAAATATGTGATTAAAATACATTTCACATTGGGTCGTTTGTTATGCAACTGATACATTAGATTACATTTGTATTAGACATCTGCATGGCATATAAAAACATCATCACATGTAAAGATCCATCCAAAATAAGCATATATATATATATGTGTGTGTGTGTGTGTGTGTGTGTGTATTGAAATGTTTGCACAGCGTGCATCACATAGATCAAAAAAATATACATGTTCGTCTTAATACATCTGGAGACGACATGTCTCTCAAAAAATATGCATAAAAATAAACCTAGGTGTCTAATCCCTGTGGTTCTCATGATAGCACGTCACCGCACACACTAGGCGTCTCAAGAGACGGTGGATGCGACTGGGCACTCCCACTATATGTCTCTGGTATGCTAGTGGGACATCCACCAGCCGAGCATAATCCGGAATTCCCTGAGCAATTCCCTCAAGGTTTTGGATCAGTTCCCCTCCCTCGGCACCCTCTTCCTGAGGGTTAGATGCAGGCTGGTTTCTTCGCGAAATAGGAGACATGTCGGCTGGTCTCTTTGGGCCAACATCTGCATACACATATAACTGTTGTTAGAATGAACATGTATTAACAAAAAAAAAACATAAAGCATAAAATAAAAACAAGATCATAACCAGCTCCTCATCCCACTCATCTCCCTCTGGAAGTGGGAGATCTGGGTCACCAGTGAAGTCAGTCCCTGCATATGGCCAATCTTCGACCACGATCAGCTGACGGTGTAGCCACCCAAAAAACTCTGGCCTCCAGGACATCTGTTGGCCTCCTCCCCCTCTAGGCATCAACGTTGCCCAGCGAGCCATTCTCGTCTCTCGTGGCACTAGATCAGTTACGATGGCCCCTTGGCCCTGAAATATTGGTAATCATTCCAGAATGAACGTTACCAGGATAGAACCGTAGCCAAACTATTTCAGTTTGCCTCGCTTACATTTCATAAGCTGTCTCTTCATGTTTGCAGTCACTATTGTGGCCCAATCAAAAATAGTGGGATTCAGACACTCTGTGGCCAATAAGAGTTGGTTTTCTGTTGCCTCGTGGGGTGCCAGCGCCCCCGCAGCGCGCGTGATGGTAAATAAGACCACCTTGAGTGTTAGATCCCGAATGGTGGCAATATCCACCTTTGCACTCCCAGATCCAAATTGTGCCCCTGGCCACACCCGTTCCATCACCTCGCCCATATTCTCACCAGATGGTTTGCTCCCTATCAATATGGGCACTGGACCTCTGCGTAACAATCCCGTGATGAAGTAGATGTCAGGAACATCCAGTTCCAATACTTGATCTTGTAATCGGAACACTTACACTTTTTCATCCCAAAGGTTGATTAAGTACTGTAAGAGCTCAGGTTGAGCTCGTAAGTAAGGTGTAAGGAAAAAAAATTCAGCCCACAATTCTTGAGGGCATCCATGCAAACTTCATCTTCCATGGCCAATTCGTCCACTCTATCGTGCTCCCTTTCTTTCCATTGAACCACCATTTTGCTTGGTTGTCTGCATCCACATGGTCAAAAAAACCCTTGATCGGATCTCTGGTAGGTTCAAAATGCCTTCCAATCATTTAAAAATTTGAAATTTAAAGGAAAATATGCACTTCGGTCGTTGGCGCAACTGTTTTTAAAACAGTCGCGCCCATTGGCACGGGCCTTTGGCGTATAAAGGCCCATTGGCATGGGTCTATGCTCGATACCCGCGCCAATGGGCGCGGCCCTAATTTTTTCAAATCCCTCCACAGAGATCGAATGAGGACAAGAAAACCATTAAAAAATGGATTAAAATGGAGTTCTAGGAAGTGCCTCTTACCTGGAACTGACGGAGCTCTAAATGGTCGCACGGATCTGTCACAATTGTCGCCTAAAGTTCGCACACCAAATGGACCACTGCTGCTCTTCAATGAGGTAAAAAGTAAAAAGTAATTTTGTTTTTTCCATTTTGACATATTTATAGCTTTTTCAACTCAAAATAGGTTTTAAAAGTTATTTTTATGAATATTTTAATATATTTTTATCGAAAATAGGTTTTACACTTGCTTTTTGTGCAGCGACAGGTTTTTTTTGCGACTTAGATAGTTAAACGAGTTATATTTTATACTTTTTTGGACTCGGTAAATACACGAAAAAAGTCATTCTGGAGTAATCTTTTTGCTCTTTTCTGACTCTCTAAATATGAAAAAAGTGTCGAGTTATTCCTCTTGACTCGTTAAATGTAAATAAGAGGCAGTCGTCTTTAAACTCTTTTCCAACCATGTAAACATGAAAATATCGTCGGGCCCTTGTCGTTTCAGGCTCATTAACGGTTACGAAACGACGTGATTTTAGTCGCTTTTTTACTTTTTCAAGTCCAAGTCACTAAATCATGAAAAGTACTCCTCGATCGTAATGGTCGGGTGGTTCTTTCGAACACTATTTTATACTTTTTCGGGTTCGAGAGACACAACTTTATGAAAAAGGACACCCCTGGAGTTTACTTTTTTGTTGTCTTTTCAAACTCTCTAAACATTAAAAGACGCTAAGTTCTTCCTTTGTCAGACTCGTTAAAACTTGATGGCATTGGATTCCGTCAAAATGACGCTTTACAAGCATATGCTATCCCCGTCAAGCTTGTTAGTAAAAATAACTGGGGTACTCGCCAGAAATGGTGGGGAAAATAGAACCAGAATCATTGTCATGTCGGGAGTCTGTCGCTCTTGAACATGGCACTTGTTTGCATTCATGTCTGGGTGGGGACATCTCATCTCGTTTTTCACTTGCCTCCGTGGGTTTGGGTGATCCTGTTTGACCTCTCATCTGCTCTTTGCCTTGTCGCCATGACCTCAGATCAATTGATGTCAAATACTGCCAAGACCACTGTCGTGCCGCCGATATGTTCAAGAGAAGTTGACCTCTGTGAAATATCAACCTCCCTCTGATAACTCGTATAATCCTGATTCACAAAAACATTATCTTCCTCTGTCTCGCATCGATGATGTGGGAAACACCATGGCCCACCTTCGATCAAGGTCACTTCCTGTCGACTTCAGCTCATTATCTAGGAAGTTGGCCTAGAGACTCCCTTTTGGTGCCTTGGAGCCTGCATGCCTCAATTGTAGGTTCTTCGCATTCGACGTGAGGTTTTCACCATTGGCCCCTGATCGAATGATTCTACGGGTGCTCGACACCGGCTCACTGATTCGCACGTCGTAGATTGTACCTATAGTACCTTGAGGACCATTGTCATTATTGGCGGTACCTCTCGTGTCTGTTAAGAGTTTTCATCATTGGCTAGTAATTAGACGATGTTCCTGCATGTTCGATTTCGACTCCTATATTCGCATGCTTGAACTTGTACTTTTTTCGGATCGAGATGGAGCGCAAGACCCTGGATTTTGTCTGTTGGGATCCAGGTTGTAATTTTGTGGATTATTATGATTATTACATGACTCATTCACTGGATGGCTGCGACCATGCCTGAGTCTATTTATCGATCCTCACTGGATGGTTGCATCCATACCTTGGATCTATATTCTTGTGTACTCTACTATGGATGGCTGCACCCATACCACATATATCATGTACTTGAGATATCAGTTGTACTTCTCCACGCGGGTTTTCTGGCGGTAGAGTTTTCGGTTGGACATGTTCTCGTAAAGCATTTCACCCCTCTCTCTCTCTCGAGCCTCATGCTTTAGGGGACATCTGTTACACAGCAAATTGTCACCATCCCTGCTACCCCTCTCCCACATCTTGCAAGACTCATTCCAGGACCTATAAGAAGTGACATAGCCTACAAACACTTGCATTACATTCCCCTGAACATGAGATTTATTTGCCTTGAAGACATCTCCTGCTAAAAACCCCTAAAAATAGCCCTTTTTTCATTGGCGCGGTTCCATAGTGCAGCCCTCGTGCCAATGGGGGAAATCCTCCAAAGAGGGTGTGCCAGTTGGCATTCTGTCATAGAGTCGCACCCGCACCAACCATAATTAGTTGTGTTCTTTAACAAACAAACGGCGGAAGTTTCGTTCTAACAAATTCCTGGACTGCATCTATCTTGAGTTGGGTGGTTTGGCTACGGATTTCCATAGAGAGGAAGTGGTTTGCCACCTCTCATGGAAGAATCCTTGATGATATGGCCAATCCCATGATTATTGGTTATGATCCCAACTCCCCTTCCTCCATCTATAAAAGCTTGCCCATTTCCCTTTGCAAGCTAGTTCTAGAGTTCCAGAGATTTTAGAAATTTCAAGTTTCCAAGAGCTTCATGCTGCAAGAGCCTTCTTAATCCCCATAAGGCCAAATCCAAGCAAGGAGATTCTTGTACAATAACCAAAGAGAGACAGGCTTGTTCCTATTCCCAACAAGCTTTGTAAGACATGTGCTGCTGACTACCCAGCCAAAGGAGAATCTAGCGTCAGAACTTTGGTTGTATTCTTCTTTGATTAATTATTAATAAATGACTATTGGTTATGGTTCCACTCTTATTGTTATTTGTGATGATGATGAGTTATATCCTTTATGACTGATATATAGTTGCATATGCTGGATTTTATGTTTGTGTTTGTGTCATTTCTTGTATGTGCAGGTGTCCATTCACGAAGATCGTGAGGATTGTGATCTGCCAGAGCAAAGGAACGGGAGCACCACCTCTTCTACAAATAATAGCGTTGGAATCCAGGTAGGCCTTCATCAACTGTCTGTTAATTTGCAATTAGGAGCTTGCGTTGTAGTGTTGTATGATTGTTGCTAGACCCGGTCTGGGCTAGTAGGGATCGCCTTTGTCCGTAGAGGGGATTTACCTCCTCAACACCTCCTATTGTAAAGGAACGTGTAGATTGCCCCCATGTTCATCAGACTCTGTATTAACAAAAATAATTTGAACGGTGTCATTCCCATTCCCTTTGGAAATTGTATCATCTGAAGGTGGACCTTCTGAAGGCAAGACTAGGTCAGCTGTTGTCCTGACCTATTGACTTTGGTCCGATATGGACTCAGAAGGTTTATCTTCAACGATAGGCGTTTCAACCGACAACTGAGTTGTGTCAGTTAGATTTTCAACTAGTGATGGACTTGGCAAGAGTTTCTTGTATCTAGGCGGAAGTCGCTATGGTGAAGTAGGACGGTTATCCAAGACACTTTTAGCTTCATCCAAAAAATGACAACGATGAAGGGCATGATTGCCTTCACACAACCTACAAGGAAATATGAATCTTCCTTTTTGTCCATTGACTTCATTTTTGCTAGTCGATGGTGTGTTCTCAACATGATCGACAGAGGTTGATGACACCCGATGGTGCAAGCGAGGAGACTAGTCTCTCAAGGTTCGTGGAATGCAAGGACAATCTTGATGAAGGTGGTTTCCTTTGCAAATTATGCACGGGGATTTGGGTTTGGAAGGTTCGGTGTGTGGATTTTCGCCGAATGATGCATGGTTTCCCCCTTACTTTACTGGCTTCTTCTTCTTCTTCTCCTTCCCTTTCTTCTTCTTCTCAGTTACTTGGTTTTTAGTATCACTAGTTTAACTGAAGAGGAAGAAGGAGAGGGAGAAACAAACGAAGTAAAAGGTGAGGGAGCAACTCCAGTATCATCTGGCTGCTGATTCGATTGCTGAGGAATTATAGTGTTTTGAACAACAGAGGTTGAGAATAGCCATACCGGCAGGCCAATTGTGATTCCTGGAAGGGACAATGTAGCCATATATGGAGCACCAATATCTCTCCAAGAAGAGAAAGGTCTCCATTATCTCAACCTAAGATCAATGAAGGAACAAGGATGTTATTCCAAATTAAATAAATTTTATGACGCTTTGACACAACTTGCTTTTTCAATTTTTAAGAGTTGAGAAAAAGCTAAAGGTGACTCTAGTCGGCTTCGATTTTTAATGAGCATGAAGTGACAAGTGCTCATATGGACCTTTTCTTTTAAGGAGTCGAAAAGGAATGAAAGTTACTACTCTAGAAATCTAGACAGAGGGATTACCAAACCAATCACAAAACTACAATATACACCTTAGTGGTAAATTAAAGAGAAATTACCAAGGACTTTACATACAACAGTCAATCTTCCCGAATGATGTGTTCAGTGCATTGCGATCAATAGGGTGGCAGACATGGCTTCCTAAGGATAAAGGATATCAACCTATTATGGTCTCCCAATATATACTCTACGGTACGGGGAGCACAAGTCCGTACTGGCACTTGTCATATCAAAGAGGAGGAATCACCCAACCTTCAATGAAAATGATAGTTACCAGGTTTTACGACACTGGAACACGTCTCTAGCCTAGACTTCTATATGTGTTGCATTAGGTTCCAAAGTGTTTTTATGTTCATTGAGGTTTATTTTAGAGTTGATCTTTCTTAGAAGTTTTTCTTTCAAGGTTCACCACGTGATGTAGATGTAAAATTCCTAAATATGCAATCTAAAATGATAAACAGTCATTTGTTTTCTTTTAGCAATGAAAATCCTAGCTACTAAGGAAAGAAGAGTACGATTCTTTCAACAGAGAGCAAAGAGCACACACTAAATGCACTTTTCCTAAATCATTTTCCGCATGCAGTCTAAATGCAAATTCACATGCATGTATTTATTTTTATACTTCCTTAATGTGAGAATGTCAAAAAGGAAAACTAAGTACATATCTGAACTATTTTCTTCAAAGCGACACTTCAACAATTCTTTTCAAAATGAAAGGAAGACTAAAACAACACTTTCGATTTCGAATGGAAAACTGATTTTGACACTTCAAATATTGATAATTCAAATCAAATACAATGAAAAAAGTACAATCAACTATCTAGAAGAGGAAGACTTTATGACACTCTTCTTCTTGACTCAAAATGATAGCTACGAAACTTTTGAATCAAAAGACGACAATTCGATTAAGCTACTCTTGACAAAGGAGGACTGTAAATGATGAAAAATACATAAAAAACATTCATAACTCCTGATCAATGGAGGTTGAATAATGTAAAGGAAGAAGGATTCAACAATGATATACTGATCATAAACAGCAAAACTACTGAAGAGAAAACCAAATTCCAGAGAAGGAAACAGTATCATTCAGTCATCGCACATATCCTTAAGGCAAACAGGGATGCATCTCACGTACAATACACGGGACATGCGATGCATCCAGGCTGCCAGTTACAGATAGCGTGATGGACTAGGGAATGAAAATGAGCTTGGTTTTTGCTCAAAATTTGCAGCTAAGTTCAGTGATTTAGGCTGAGTTATGATAGACAGTAAAAAAAAAGTATAGGGGTATGATCTTATGAGGTTATTGAGCTACAACCAGGGCACTTAGGATGTTTGCAAGTCAGATGTTCAGTTCATAAACCAACCCAGAGATTGACTGAAGCAGCATTGATCTACTTTGCAGTTGCATAGCAAAAGCATTTCGAAGGTTAGCTGGCTTAACTTTAGGCTTCATCTATAGTTTATAAAGAAAACAATGGTAACAAACAAACTAACTAATCGTTCCCCAGCAGAGTCACCTTTTTGTTTCTGGGAAAACTAGTGTCCATTTGATCTGCTAGTAACACTAATACAGGTAGCTATCTTAGAAACAAACAATTCAAAGTAACTTGTGATTTCCTTTTTGGATGATAGATAAGAGAGAAGTAGAGCGAGCACCAACCTGAATCTTTCGCTTGGCTCCTTACTCATTTCCTCTCTCCTTTAATAGAGCTTGCCACTCCTTTCTTACTTGTCCCACTTTAAAGAACACCTGTAGAGGAAAAGCAACAAAACATCATCAAAGCATAGAGATCTATAATACCATAAACAATGCAGAATTAGAAATACATTGACCATACAATTGCATTTACAAATAGTAAGATTCACAAATACACAAGTATATGGAGGAAAACTAAAATAACTTTATTGATTGTAGAAGAGAGGATTACAACCTAGCTGTCTGATCCAGCATCATCCTCCCTACATGAAAACCCTCTTCACCTCATGAAAAGCAAGATCACCCAACAATACAATGTCTCAAACAGAAACCAACAGCACTTCCTTACAAATTACAAAATTCCAACCTCTAGATCTCTGAGATGATGGATCCATATATATATATTTGCAGAGGGGTTAGTCAGCCTATGGGTTTATGATTAGTGTCATTTCACTGATAGTTCTTGGTTCCACTTGGATATTTCATGATCTCTTACTCATGTTGGAAATAATACTGAGAGGGGGGGTGAATCAGTATTATCTTATCAATTGTTTACTTTTTCAAACCCATAATATATACGCTACTTCAGTTAGATGAACCCGCGTATATACGCAACTACAGATAAGGAAACCCACGTATATTATGCAGATTTATAATTTACTTTATTCTACAGATGTTGATCATTAAGTTATGCGCCAAAACCATATAAACAGTTGCCAGGAACAATATAACAGATCAGAAGACAACCATACCTAAGAACACAAGATATAAGGTGGAAACCCAATGTGGGTGAAAACCACCTGCTGCAATTCGTCTCTATCTTCTTTTAATTAGAAACTTCCTTTTACAATGATTATGTATTGGTGCAGTCCTTTACCAGTACGTAGGCTGCTACCTGCAGAGAGCTACAACCCTCTCTCGTTTTCCAGCTTCTCCTGGAAGGGAGCTACAACCCCCTTAGTTCTTGTACTAGTTGAGATACTAGTACACAGGCTGCTACTTGCAGAAGGCTACAACCTTCTCTTTCTTCCAGGGACCACGTTTCATAGATTTTCAAACTGGATCCACAAATAACATCAATCAAACATCAAGAATTTCTGCATCAACCAATCACCATTTCACCAGTCAAGACTGAATAAACACTTCTCTGTCAACTGTACCCAGATCACAGTAACTGTAATCAAACCTCAAATTCTAAACCCAAATCACTGCAATAATCAATAGAAGCAGCTAGAACATAAATTATGAGATGTACGCTACTTCAATATTTAGAAACTTAAGTGCATACGCTTCTGTGTTAAGATCAACCTGCGTATACGCACTTCCGCCTTCCAGAAACTGCGTGTATACGCACCTGTGCTGAGATCAACCTGCGTATACGCACTTCCGACTTACAAAACCTGCGTGTATACGCACCTATGCTTCACTGAACCCGCATACAGATCTATAAAGGTAATTTACCCCTTCAAATGTTTAGATATTAGTTTACCCAGATTATCAGATTTATAGATCAAGCAAGCGCCACATAGAACAGATCAAAATCATACAAAGATACTATCATTCAAGCCTTAAGATTTTGACCCATCAAAAGAACTTATCCTTCTCCTTGCGCTCAGGTTCCTTCCTCCTTCAGATCCAGATCTGCACCATAACCCAATCACTGTATTCCAGATCTCGCACTTTTTCAGATATTCAATAATTCAGATAATCTCTTGCCAAATGATCTCCTTCCTCTTTTATAGTCTTAGGCCTTTCACAATACCATGGTCCAAAACCATAACAATTCAATACCATGGACCCAATACTTGGGATCAACACTTATGACGAGATACCATGGCCCAAAACCATAGGTTCAAATACCAAGGACTAAAAACCACGGACTAGAAACAAGTTTTCCCACATGTATGCGCTTTTCTTTGCATGAAAGTGCATGTATACACATATGCGCCTAGGGAATGTCCAACCCGCGTATATACACGGCTTTGTCAAAGTGAACTTGCATATATGTCTTTTTCTTCTTTCTGAGAGCCTAAACTATGATCTTTCACCAGAGTGAGTTGCCATCAAGGACAACACTTATGCCATAGTACTAAAATTGCCAAAATTGTGCCCGAATGCCAACAACTCATCCCTAGGCGAATTCAGAGAAGCAAGTGTCATATGAGAAGTTTCTAGAAGATTCTCTGGGTTTCCACTTAGCAAACTATCTCTTCCATTTGTCTACTCTCACCCATCGCACCCCACAGAAGGCTCTTTCAGTATGCATCGCACCTGGCTAGTGTAGCAGCTAGTATGCATTGCACCCTAAGCATGGAGCAGTCTATATGGTTCAATTTTGGTCAGTTCTGAGTAGTTTTTTAGGTGGAACTTCTAGGAAATGATGTAATCATTTGACCATGATCCTTTAGGGTGTGAAACAACACTTTTAGGAGTTTAAGAGCCCTTGGTTTATCGACATATGTGATTGGGGTTGAAGTGCCCAAATATGTCTATAACACTAAGTGAGCTCAATTTCTTGGGGTATTCAGTTTACTTGCTAAAGGAAGAAACTTGATAGTGTGGACAACCATTGAAAGTTGGTTGTTGAGCTTTAAATGGAATGGAATGGTGTTTTAAATGATATTTTTGTTGTGAATTTATGGGTTGCAAGAAAGGGATACATTCCATGTTGGCTTGGGAACTGCATAGGACAACAAAAGGACAAATAATTAATGCATAGAAACTACGTGTGGATTTGGGAAAACACCTAAGAATTCAACCTGGAAAAGGACAGAGGCAGAGGGAGCACGCACACTTAGAGAAATCAAAGGAATGAGTTTTGTGAGGTTTCTCATAAGAATGCAAAGAGAGAGGGAGAGAAAGAGAGATAGAGAGAGAGAGACATATAGTGGTCAAGGAAGAGATATTCTAAACCAAAGACAAACCTAAATGGAAGGAGTGTAGGCAAGGAACATTATGGATCCTATCATCTCGTGAGTCTGAGACTCGGGTGCCCAAGGAGGACACTAAGGAGGTATGTTGGTGAGGATTAATATGATTATATATGTGCATCAGAGTCATATCAGTTACAACAGTGTAGAGAAGTGCCTAATACTCTGCAAGGAAGAAATAGGAGTGTGTTTGGACTTAATAAGAATGTGTTGGCTTCTACATGTAGTGTGAAAGACATTGGATTATTTCACCACTCTAAGAAGGCTATCATAAATTCGGTTGAGAAATAGGAGCATGGGAGGAATTATCCCTTTGGTGACAGTAAATATGAGGGTACCTTAGGGGGATGGAGGGTAGAGATTGTGTTATATAGAGTCCCTTGACAGCCTAGAGTATAGATTTAGCCCTTGGAATCCTAGTAAAGGAAATTATGGAGTATCCTTTTCTTATTTATTTGGTTTGGGTAGTGAGTTCTTGATTCTCTTCAATGGGTAGAACCATTGTGTTACACGCTTCCAAGGTGGAAGTGAAGGCTCTTGACTCCCTAGAGCATGTGTGTGTTATTGTATAGTTGTAGGCTGGAGGAAACAGGCCTCGAAATTCCCTGTGCATTGGTGGACTGCTGAGTGGCTGGTGGGTGGAGGTAGGAGGGCCTCCAAGAGCAAGACAACCTCATTCCCTAGAATCTGTCTCAAGGGTGACAACTACAAGACGCTCAGCTGCAGCTTATCTATGGTTGGGTGGAAAGCTATAGTCCTAAACTTAGTTTCCCATATTTAATACGAATCTAAGATAAGTTCTTCACATGCATAATCTTGTATCAATTTCGTGTTGAAATGTGAATAAATGATATGTTGATTTTTTACATGACAAGTCTTGGTTCACTTCTGTACATATGTTGAATTGTTGTTTATGATCCATATGATGATGTATATATGAGCATAACTATTTCATAGGATTAATGGCATTATACTAACATCTTGTTGAAGATAATTATTCACCTATGATAGTGTTAGGGTTGCATTTATGAAATTATTGCATAGTGAAAGTATTGGTCACTGTGGAATGTGTGTCTTCTTGTGATGACTGAATGTTGAAAGGTTGAGCAATTTTTGTTATGGGTTGTTGTAAACCTATTTTTGACAACTAATATATTTGCACCCTTTTTCACTTTAATATGAGTGTATGAAAGTGATGTTGAATTTTTGTTCATTATTGTTCAGTTGGTAGGGGTGATAGATTTAAGGAAAGTAAGTTTTTTATTTGTTGAAGAGTTATTTCTACTCTTTGTGGTCTTAGGAAGAATTTCTTATGGAAGTGGTCCTATATTGGTGGCGTTCCTTTGTGCTACATTTATCAAGTTGTTCCTGAGATTTTATCTAGAGTTCATTATCCATAAAGTGTTGGAATCAATGCTTGAGAAAACTTGAGAAATCCTAAAAACGTTACGAAAGAAATAGTCCTTTGGAACGCTGTTAAAATGTTGAAAATGGCCTAATTTTAATTCTTTGGACCTGACAGGTTGAAGGTTTGGATGTCTTCCAAGTGGGTTGTACCTCGACGAGTCTCTGCCCCAACCTATGGAGGGTCGACTGTGTGATTGGTAAGAGTTGGGGCATAGGTGAAGTCAAAAGGTAGGATAGGTTGAGGGTCAGGGTTGACCATGACCCAGCAGTCATTGTGCCAAGGAGGAGGGTCAACCCTAACTTAGGTCAAAGGTCGAGGAATCGAGCTTGGAAACAAAAATGAAAAAGGTACATTGGTGGGTACGGTCAACTTTCGACTAGTCATTTAGCCCAACTGCCATGTGGCCTGTCCATGATGGCAGTGCCTCGTGTCACATGCCACATGGTCCACTGAGTGGTTTGGTGATGTGGAAGGGTGAATGAGGCTTACCTTTAAGAAGACATAACTCTCAATCCATAAGTAAAAATTGGAAAAAATTTATATCATTTCAATTATCTCAACAAGACGAACATAATGATGGTGTCTAATTGAAATTTTATGAAGGTTGGGAAAAGTTAAAAATTTTAGGTTTTGTTCCCATAGTTGTACTTTAGGAGTTGGATTTGCATAGTAACTAGCTTTGTATAACTCTAGTTGGGTTCTAAGGTTGGGGGGGTGTTACATGTGGTATCAAGATCATGTATATTTATGTAAGAATTCTCAACTCAGACAAAAATTCTTCATGAAATTCTACACTTCTCCGATAGGAATACATTTAGGTGTCTTAAAAACTTACCACGTGATTAATAAGGATTTCTTCTACCAAATAATTAAAACTAATGTTGAAATATTTGGGGTTAAATGTATGTTATACCAACAAAATAAAGGAAATAAAATAAATACCCTAGGTCTCCTACAACCATTAACCATACCAAGTCAACGTTGGGAAGAAATTTCAATGGATTTTATTATGGAGTTACCCAAAACTAAAGGAAAGAATATCATCATGGCATTAGTGAATCAACTAACAAATTATTCCCATTTTTTCTCTCTTTCTCATCCTTTTAAAGAAATTAAGATAACAATAACATTTTCAAAAACAATTCAAAAGCTACATGGAATCCCTATGATCATCTTAAGTTATAGAGATCCAACTTTGACCTAAAAATTCTAGAATTATTTTTTTATTTGGCTACTTAATTAGCTCACAACTCTTCTTACCACCCTCAATCCAATGGGAAAATTGGGATATTGAATAATTTTTTAGAAGGTCATCTTCGTTGTTTTGCAACTAATGAAAAAAATAATGGATCAAGTGGTTTCTCTTCACAAAATGGTGGTACAATACATCCTTCCATACTTCATTAAAAATTTCCCCATTCATAGAATTTTATGGATATCATCCTCCATCCATCACATCACCCTTGAAAGGGAATACAAAGGTTCACGCAGTGGAGAACCACATAGGCCACCAATAAGAGGTTATAAAAGTATTGAAGAACAACTTGCTTATAGCACAATATAATATGAAACAACAAGCAGATTAACATTGTAGTGAAAGAGAATTTTAAGTATGGGATTGGGTATTTTTGAGGCTATAACAATATAAATAAATGCCCCTCGAGAAAAATAATAAGGACAACAAATTAGCACCCAAGTATTATGGCCCCTATAAGGTGTTGCAAAGGATTGGAAGGATGCCTTACAAACAATATTTGCCTCCATATTCACATTTACATTTAGTGTTCCATGTTTCTTGCTTAAAGAAGGTAATTGTTGACAATATCCCAGTCCAAATTATTTTACCAAAAATTAATGAATGAGGTAAAATCATATGAGAACTAGGGAAAATATTTGAAACAAGGATCAAGCAACCATGAAATTAAGCAACTACGGAGTACCATATCAAATGGAAGAGCTACTAGTGGAAGAGGTGACATGGGAAGATTAATTATTCAAGAAAAAATTCCCATAGTTAGTTAGGTGTCATGAACAACACTTCTTTGAAGGGGAGGGGCATGTTAAGCCCTAGAAAACCTAAATGTTAAGCATAAAACCTCTTATTAAGCCATAGATATTGATTCAGTATATTTCTAGCGTTATATTGGTTGGTTGTCTAAAACCTTTCATTGTACCATTTCATTATAATTGTACCCTTTGCCTCATACACACACACACACACACACACACACACACACACACACCAAGGAGGCCTAGTCTTAGGAGCATCTCATTTCTCATTCTTGTATATTATTCTAATATAAAAGGAGGTTAACCTTTGAAAGAGGCCACATTTAAGGGATGTTTTTATATTTGTTGCATCAAATTTATTTTCTCCCCCCTCCCTACTCTTCATAGTTAATTTATGATTCTTCATGTTAGGCCCTATTGTTCCATTCATAGTGACCTTATGATTTCTCACATCAAGTTCCACAAAGTGCACCATTTTTAATGATCAACTGTAATTCCCTAGAAGAAAGGTGTTGGAAGTGTGTGCAAATATGACAACAATTTTATAACTCTTAGTTTCTTTATCAAATACAATATTTTGACATTGTAATTATGCTAACATGACATCTATATCTATGAACAAGGCAATACTTTGATAGAATACAATGTAAACATGATACTCTCAGCATACAATAGATTATGGAGACACACCTACAATGCATTTATAATGCAAATAGATGTAGAAATGATGCCAACGGAGGCAAAAAGAAATAACAAAATTTTAATTGTTTGAGTGTCAGACATACAATCCAAAAAAAATGCAAAATTATGTGGTAAAAATTCAAAGTGCACTAACAACAAAAGGTAGAACAAAGGAGAATGGGCTATAACAATGCTACAAGTTTATATTGTAGTAGTGCATCTTATACTTATTTAAGGATGTTGTTTGTTGAATCAACATTTATTATGACTTTATTCTTCTCAAAATTAAATACTTTAGCTCTTGTAAAGATATGATGTTCCCATCTTTAGTTTTGGCATATCTTGACTAAGGTCAATCTTTTGCATGAGTTAGTAGAATCAAATTTATTATGAGAATTTGATATTTAGTGTATTGAAATTCATTCAACATAATGGTCCTGCGTTGAGAGAATCATTATTTCCATGCTTTTTTGAATCACTAGATCTAAGAGATCAAACCTCATGCTATTATTTTCATATAATTTAGGGCTTAACCGCATACCATTACCTTCTTGCATTAGCTTATTGGTCAACTAATTTTAGTCTTGGTAATTAGATGCATCATTTTATTTCCCTTAAATATTCCATGCATATGACTCAGTAGGGTCACTAACACTCATGGTATGTAGAGGTTACTCTTTTGTACTATTTTGGCCTAGATATTGACAACCTCCTGCCATCCAATATCCTTATAACTAGTCAAGAAAATCTAAATATATGTCTGTATATTGATTATGAAGAAACTTCACAAAGCATATACGAGGTTGTTGGGCATGGAATCCCCCCAAGGCATGTTTTGGGGCTCAAAGCCCATGTTTTGACCCAATATTGTTGTAAATACTCCGCAAATTGCGGGCGTAGAGCATGAAATGTATGATAGAGTCACAGGGTTGTCCACCCTAGTCTTGTAACATAATGTCGGCCTACCCACGGTCTACAGACCATGGGAGTGTATAAATAGAGTGAGGCTCTGTGTAAAAAAATAAAGCGAAGTAGTAGAGAGATTAGAAAGAGTCTAAGTGACTAAGTGTGTCTTGGGTCGTAGAGTAGGAGAAGGCTCTGCAGCTGAGTGCGCAGAGGACTAGTAGTCCGCAGCTGAGTGCACAGACCCCTGCAGCTAAGTGCGTAGGGTGGAGTCAAGTCTGTAACCAAAGAATGAATAATAAAGAGAAGTTTGTTATCAAGTTGTGTATTTGTTCTTCGGTTAATGCATGTTTGATATAATTTGTGAATATATTGTTTCTTTACTGTATGAATGATATATATTGTAAGTATAACTTAAATCATGCAAGGATACTAAGATAATCAACTCACATTGGATTACTAGTAAGGACTTGGGTAGGAACAACATTCGGCCCCCGAGTATGGTTGTGCGAAGGAAACATCTCAGGTTGTGAGGTACGAGAAAGTACGCATAGCGACGTGCGCGCAGGGTTGAACCACAAACCACTTGAACTCATCATACATCTCCAGGGTGCGGAAACTTGGTTCTGGCACACTCCCATACTACTTCAGGTGAGACCACAGTCCGCACTCCATGGACTGTTGCCGAAAGGGCTAGTAGTACCGGTATTTGTTTGGCTAAATCAACTCTGCACTTGGGTCAGGCCCCAATAAGCCAACAAATGGATTCGTTGCCAGGACCGGGATCTGCGTAAGAGATGTATGATGTCGTGTCACTGGAATCTGACAAAGAAAGAAATTGAAGAGTGGCTAGATAGAAATATTCATGAGTTCGTGGCGCAGGAAAACAGGAACCCGCGAGTATCGAAAGAAGAGTGGTTAGAACGCTACTTATATATGGAAATCCATGAAATTTTCTTTGCATCCTTCCCCTCTGAGTTGTATGAGTGGATCGCAAAACTAGCAGATAATCAGGGAAGGTGTAGGCTCGACAAACATATTGTGTGGACTCTAGATTTGGTGCGCAGACTGGAAGTATCAGAAGATAATATCATGCACGTTGTGCACCATTGGCTCGATTGAATTATAGGAGGATTTATCACCGAGTTAGGGGTAGATATTTCAGTCAGCTACATTGAGGCGGAATGAAGCTTCCTCAAAGGACCGCAAGGTAAGTACGTTAAATCTTTGAACACTTGTATTAAGTTGCCACTATGTGAAAAGTTGGTTATCTAAATAAATTGATGTTTGGGGCTATGTGAAGTGGGAGGACCTATAGAAATGAAGGTAGCACTGAGATAGAAACTAGCCCCTTGATTTCACCTCTACGAGAAAGCGAGGAAGAGCTCACGAAAGTTTCACCAAGAAGTGTGATAAGTCTGATAAGACATTGAATTTCATGCATACCACCCCCACCTACACCACCACCAGTTTCACCATCTTCACCCCCATCTTCGCCCACACCACCTCTGCCACCACCACAGTTCAATATGGCGAGCGCAATAAAGTTTCTTGTGTTCAAAGGAGTAGGGAATGAAGATCCAGACCAATTTTTGTTCATGGTAAAGACTGTATGGGAAGCACAGGGAGTCACAGACAACAATATAAAGAAATAAACGTAGTTCAGCACCTTGCAGGATCGCGCACTAACATGGTACATTAAGCATTCTAATGAAAATCCAAATGCAGGGATCGCGGATATCCAAGCTATGCTAAACATGGAATTTAGCAGGCCAAAATCAGAGACACAATTGATTATCGGGTTTAAGGAAATCAAGATGCTTCCAAGTGATACTCCCTGGGAGCTAGATCAGAGACTGAAGGGTATGATTCATGAAGCCAACATGACCTTGATGGATGGGAAACACCACACATGGTTTGTAGCATCGCTAACGCCGCATCTAAGGACCGCATTGTCATAGAAAAAGCTATCCACTCAAGTCGAGGCCTTGGAGATTGCAATGAGACTGCAAAAGAGCCTGATACAAGATCCTAACCTAGGAGTCCAATAGATCCATGCGCAGTTGAAAAACTTGTGTCTTGAGATGCAGAGTTTGAAACAAGATAGGAAAACTCACCCAGAGGTGCGCGAGGAGGTATGGTGCATAAAGTGCAAAGGCCAGGGACATGACAAGGACCATTGTCGAGTCTTCATGAACTACCTGGTAGGAGGAGGGCCAATTCCATTGAGACCAAGGGCACAAGCAAGACCGAGCGCAACGCTTGCATTATGGTTCGTGATTTTTCAAATAGGAGGGAAGCATGCTACAGATAACTGTCATCTATTACAGAAGTATACGTAGACGTCCCATCAGTTTTTCTGTAATTTCTACAGATCAGTAGGCCATGATGAGCGCACCTGTAGAAGTTATGAAAAGATGATGGATCAGACTCCTACCTACACAGTTCAGACCAAAATGTGAGCCCTCGATCAAAATGCAGGATGGCGCGCACTGTATTTCAGGGAAGTAGACGCGGTCAAGGTGGGAGATGGAGGGTTAGGGAATTATACCTGCAATTGTACAAATCCGACGAGAGCATCATGTTTATATTGTACCCAGTTTGATCATGAGACAGAGAACTGCCCCACAGTGATAGCAAGGTTGTGTGATAAAGGAACAATCCAGCCTCCCCTAACTCAGAACCTGCAAATGAAGAGGTATGACCATGCGAGGAGGACCCGAAAGTAAACATCGTGCTCCGAAGCAGTATCATGACAGGAGATGATAAGGGCAAGCAGCCCGAAGAGAGTGCCTGGGCTCGCAAGGCTCCAACAAAGGAACCAGAATTTGATTTGAAGTGCGCTAAGGAGACATTCATGGAAGCTAAGAAGAGCTTCACGAAGGCCTCCACTTCAGTAGTAAAGACAAAATGGAACTAGAAATGGACCCATAAATGCTCACTACCTTTTTGGAGACATGCATGAAGCTTCTGTGCAACAACAAAGTGGTGAAGGGGCTGCAAGAACTCATCACTAGATGTGTTGGACCAAGAGAACCCCACGTAGTTCGAAAGCTTGAAAAGCACACAACGTGAACAAGAAGAGAGATGAGATTGACCATGTAGATCAGGGAATATGAAATGGATCAAGTGATTTTTGATCTAGGATCAGATGCGAACGTCCTGCCAAAGCAGACATGGGAGTGCATGGGTAGGCCTGTGTTCCAATGGTCTCCTATTCAATTGCGAATGGCAAACCAACAAAAGATCCTACCGATGGGAAGATTGCAAGGAATAATGGTAGATATCAAAGTTGCGAGAATGCTTGCAGATTTAAAAGTGATATAGATTCATGACAACAATCCCTATCCTGCATTACTAGGAATAGATTGGGCCACTAACATGAATGGAGTAATAAATCTAAAAAAGAGCAAGATGATTTTTGAGAAAAAATCACTACGCATAGTAGTACCTTTAGACCCTACAGAAGGATCGCGCTACACAGAGTCGGTGTGCAACCATGACAGCGACGACGATCTAGACTGTATCTACAAGATAACCATGTGAGAGCAGGACTGGGTGAATCCAACAGCGGATGGTAGGATTTCGTGGGAGCACGAAAGCTCCTGCACCTCAGATTCATAATAGGAAATAGAATGATGGTAGAACCGGTTACACGAGGTAACTACACTCAACTGTAACATGATGATAAGGTCATTGCACTGCATGACAACAGAGGTAAGAGATTTTCCTATGTATGACAAGTTGAGAAAAGTGGATGATTTCCTGAACAAATTTGAAAGAGAGGTGCCGGAACAGCAGCGCTCCGATGCTCTGAAATGCGTACTGTGCTACACCCACAAGGTGGTGGGGTACGCATCAAAGAAGTTTTTAGGACTGGCGCAAATGCAAGAAGATGATGCTCATGCAGTTTGGAAAGTCTCAGATGTGGATGAAAGCCGGGTATGATGGACGAAACAACCTGCACACCCACCTCTCCAGATGGGTACAGGCGTATGGTATGCAATCTGCATGAACGCACACCATCCTCGCAATAGGAAAGGGGACCAACAAGTGGGAGCGAGTAAGACGATGGCACGAACAACGAAGTATGATAAGACTAAGCGCGCCAAAGATTATCTATGTGGAAGCCTTTGACAAAGTGTGTGAATTACTGAACATGGTCCACCACATGAGAGGAACTGACTGGGATCCATGAATACCAATGGTTCTATGGGCTTATAGGACCATGTGCAAAACCCTAACCATGCAGGCACTTCCGATGCTGAAGGATGAAGCAGACATTGTCATCCCTATGGAACATGCAAAGCCTAGTCTACACATAGTAGCAACCATAGATACAATGGTTCGCGAAGCCCGGAAAGAAGGAATCACACAACAAAAAAAAAACAGAACACATGAGACTTGATGAATAAATCCAACAGGGAAATCTTAGAATCCGCGAACTCAAAAAAGAAAGGGTATGGTTAAGGAAGAAAATCACTTTGATGGACACAGAGGTCAAGAAATTGGAAGACGAGATAAAGGAAGAGGTTCTCGCCAAAAAAACTAGGATGGTAAGGCAAGGTGCATACAATCATACTGACAAGTTTGAGAACTATCGTCATGAATTGGTTAGTCTGATGCCTTGGCTTGGACCGCATATCACCAAGCGCATTGACTAGGGTAGCGTGTTGCAAATGGTGAAGTACACGATGCCAACTACAACAATAGAAGGTGGGGATTCTCTGAGAACCATGATGGAGGATAGGAAGGAACCCCACACGAGTGGCACGACCACCTGACTAGACAAGGGAAGGACATTCTTAGTGCTCCAGGTAGTTGTAAGGGAGCGCGGGACTATAAACTATCCTACCTAGGAGCTGCATGATGTTGCAGATGCATGCAGAAGTAGAGAGTCACAAGGTCCACGACCGCGCACACGGGACTATTCTGCCACATGAATTGGCTAGAAAGTGACTATTGAAGTCACTGTTCATAATGGGATGATTGACTTGAGGCCAAATAGAGTGGACGGTGGACATTAAAGACGCGATTTATAGGCAAGATTTGGGAAAATCTGCCGCCAAGAAAGCATTAATGAACCAGAATTGGGGGGAACGGTCGAATTCAAATTCAAAAGCACTATAAAATGAAAATGGATGCCTAGAAAACAACACCTGGTCATTTGCGAATTGAGCGATTGAGCAGATCCCTGAGTGTTGTGAGTCGAGCGTTGATTGAGCCCCTGAATTCACGAGTGACATATTACAGCCCAGATACGATGACAACAACTAAGGATAGTATGGGAATAGAGGAGGTAACCACCCGCGAGGCCACGCCGGCCCTAACTATGGAGGATATTCCAGAGGGTGTCGAGTTTGTGGAAGAGATCCTCAAATCACCACATACACCAAGACCCAAGAAGGATAAACAAGCAATGGCTCCCATATGCGTGTCCCCGAGGAACCCACTGTGTAGCAAACTATTGATGGAAGAGAAGGGGAAAGTCGTCATGATAGAAACAGATGAGGAAGAAGAATATTTTCAGGCCCTTATCATCACAGAGGAAGAAGATGAAGGCATGGGGGTGGATACTCAACCTACACACTCTGCGACAAAACTGCCCGCATATGTCCCCCGCAAAAAGGAAAGGCCAAAGTGCCCAAAGACCTCGATGAAAAAAAGCTTTCACTCCAGACCCCGCTCCTCCCAGATGGCATTATGTTTGAAGGCACGTACTTGGGCTATGTGTGAACCATGAAATTTGAAGATTGGGACCTCGCTGACTGCGAGACGTTCCCTCACCTAGAGACCAGGAACCTCATGAAGCATAATATTGTAGGGGTGGTGACAACGTTAGAGCCACGGAAGTGGCTCTGCGGAGTGGAAAAGGCCACGCGACTAAACCTACTATGGTGCCACATTTCCACCATGCCGCAATAGCCATTTTCATCATCAAACAGTTGCTCTAACTGGTGCATGATGGGTATCTATGGCTGGAGGAACCCATCCCCATCACGACATACCTAATTCATCGCATTTCCTGGCTACCATACAAAGGAAAGGACCCCGTGACCATATTAGAAGGGAAGGGTAGTGGTTTTACCCTCACAAAGGCCATGAAGATGAAGTACAAGCCGAAGAAGAAGAAGAGGGGCTACGCCATCTCCAGCATCAAGGACAAAGTGGTATACGTAGCAACCCAAATCCTGGCAAGAAAAGTTATGTGAAAATGCAGCGCAGGCGAGGTATCTGCACCGGTGATCACATTAGTTGAGCAATGTGTGAAGGGTGTTCAGTTTAACTGAGCTGAATTCCTTTGCATGAAATTCTTGAAGAATTCTTCTGAAGCCTAGGAGTAGGGTAAAACCTTCCACTGTGCATGGTTTTTTCTATCCGTAGTGCTCTTAGCAAGGGAATTGCCAGAGGATAGTCAATTCCCCATAATTGACATAGATTTACTAGAGGCCGCGAAGTACACTTCACTCTAGGCCACGAAGGATGTCAAAAGGATACGCAACATCAAGATCTTTTGGGTTCTCATGGAGATGAACATCTGAATGTGGATCAATGAGAAGCCATGCTTGTCGCCCATGGTGTACAATAGTCTACAGAGTTTTGTAGAATTCAAAGAAGACATGCATAATATATACATTAGGGTGCGAAAGGATCCAACAAAGCAGTAGGCAAAGCTACTCTTTGTAGCCACTAGCGATGCCATGGAGGCATGGCCACTGGAATGGTGCACCCCAGACATTGCAAAACTTGAGAAGTCGGCAGCACAAAAGAATAATGATGATGCCAAGCTGCACATCTCACAGTTTGCCAAGAAAAAGTGGAAGGAAACAGCAGTAGCCGAGGTGTGAGCAGCGCGGGAAGCACACAGAAAGTAGCTGAGCTAGAAAAAGTAGCAGTAGTAACACAAGAAGTAGATGTGAAGGCGGGCGAGGGCCAAGCAACACCTCCGCAAGAGTAGGATGCAAAGGAAGTTGAAACAGAAGAAGGAGATGCAAACCCATGAACCATGTCCACACAGTTGAAACAACAACACCCAACAGAGTGAACAGGACCGAGGAAGAAGGTCAAGGCCTCAAAATTGGCCATTGACCCAGTCACCCTAACCGAGGGTGATCTGCATGACATCGATGAGATGGTGTGCGATGTCACAAATGAGGCTCTTCAAGATTTCATGCTGGAGAACTAGACTATGTTGGGGGCCCTCCGAGTGTAGTTACAACAATTATAGGTGCGCCCCCCTCAAGTTGGTACCTTTCAACCAACCTCGCAGTAGGATCCTCAGCAGTAGAGCAGATGTTGCGCATGAGGATGGTGAACACAATAGTGTTGCTGGAAGGGTTGCTAGTAACATCAAATTAGGCTGACAAGTTTTCAATGAGAACGATGAAAGGTCTTAGTGTTAATCTGTCTGCCCTCCCACATGAGACATTATATCTATTGCAGGATGGGATAACATCCAAGTTGCATGCTAGGGAGAGCCGCGTGCTCCAAGTCCTCAATGAGGAAAAGATAAATATGGAATAACTCAGCTTGTAGCACGATGAATTGGTGTCACAAAATGAATAGCTCGTGCAGCTAGTAGGCGACGCTTGACGAAGTGTCCTAGAGCTGGTCATCCCAGCAGATCTACCAACAGAGGTACGGATCCACAAGCTAGCAGCAGGAGTCCATGAGGTCAGGGAAGAAATGACAAAGGTTTAGCTGGAGCTGAATCTTCAGATCGTCGAGCTGCGGTTAAAGGCATATCCATCCACTCCCTCGAAAGTCAGAGAACAGTGTCTTAGTGCTATCACAATAGGACTGGAGGAAACCAAAGGTGCAGTGTGAGACTGTACGAGCATGTTGGAACAGGCACTTGAGGTCCTCATAACTCTACAGGAGGACCCCAACATCCAGCACTTGGAAACAGAAGCGTGAGAACTCTGACAGCAATACAACAGTGCCCAAGGAATTGTGCAGACAGTAATCCTCACCTAGAGGCTTGCAAGGATGCAGCAAGATAAAGCACTGAAGGAGCAGGCGGATGAGGCGCGACACAAGGAGGTAGTTCCCAAAGCATGCATCCATCCTTGGATCGATGAGGTCTTCACTATCATGAAAAACATCGAAGGAAAGCTTGTGCACATACAAGGGATGCACACATTGATGCAAAGAAGCACACTAGACACAAAGGTCTCATAACAGCGGATACAGCAGATCCAGCAAGCAGTAGCTTAGTGCGCTACTGAACTCAGCACAGTTCGAGAATAGTTGGAGGAACTCCATGCAAATATCGTCGCACCGATAGAGTGACTCGAGGGAAAGTCACGATGTTTGTGTTGGGGGCTTGTTAGGCATGGAACCCCCCCAAGGCATGTTTTGGGGCTCAAAGCCCAAGTTTTAACCCAATATTGTTGTAAAGACTCTGCAAATAGCGGGAATGGAGTTTGAAATGTATGATATAGTCACAAGATTGTCCGCCCTAGTCTTGTAATGTAATGTCGGCCTACCCATGGTCTGTGGACCATGGGAGTGTATAAATAGATCAAGCCTCTAAGTGTAAAAAAAGAAAGCGAATTAGTAGAGAGAGTAGAAAGAGTCTATGTGACTAAGTGTGGCTTGGGTCGTAGAGTAGGAGAAGGCTCTGCAGCTGAGTGCGTAGAGGCCTGGCAATCCGTAGCTAAGTGCACAGACCCCTGTAGTTGAGTGCACAGGGTGGAGTCAAGTCTATAACCGAAGAAGGAATAATAAATAGAAAATTGTTATCAAGTTGTGTATTTTTTCTTGGGTTAATGCATGTTTGATATTGTTGGCTTAGTGGGGCCTGACCCAAGTTCAGAAGTGATTTAGCCAAGAAAATCCTGGTACTACTAGCCTTTTCGACAACAATCTGCAGAGCACGGACTAATGTCTCACCCGAAGTAGTATGGGAGGGTGCTAGAACTAGGTTTCCGCACCCCGGGGATGTCTGATAGGAGGTGATAGGTACGTGGTCCAACCTTTGCACTTACTATGCTAGGCGCACCAGCAGGCACCCTGAGCCCTGCGATACTATCTTCATGAAGTTCTAGACGCAGCACGACTCGTGTAATTTACCCCAATCTTCCTTAATTAGGCTCTGTTAGCTGATTACTTAGATTATTTTCATATATAAGAATTCATTCAAGTATTTATCAATTGCATGCAGTAAATAAACAGAGTAACAGTACTACAAAAAATCAAAATACGGATTCAAGAAGAGATGCACGGAGTAAAACTTCTCTTTATTAACTTTCAAACCCAAGTATAGACCTGATTCCACCCTGCGCACTCAACTGCAGGTGTCCGCGCACTCAGCTGCAGACTCTACTAGGCCTATGTGCACTCAACTGCAGAGCCTCTTCCTACTATTATGACCCAGTACACTTCAGCTTTAACTCTAACCTTGAACCATGCCTTCGCTATTCTATCTATTCTTCCTTAGCTATCTTTACACTTAGAGCCTCACTCTATTTATACAATCCCATGGTCCGCGGACCATGGGTAGGCCAACACAACTTTACATTAAATTACAATATTTTAGGGTGGACAACCCTATGACTCATCCTAGACTTCACACTCTGCACCCGAAATTTGCGGAGTCTTACAGTCTAATTAACCAAAACTTGGGCTTTAAGCCCCAAAATATGCTGCAGGGGATCCCATGCCCAAAAAGACCCCAACACAATCATCGTAACTCATCCCAAGTCACTCTATTGGTGCGGCGATCTTGGCATGCAGCCCCTCCAGTTGTGCCTGTGTTGCGTGAAGGTCCACAACGAACTATTCTACTATCTACTGGATCTGCACCATTCCTGCTTCTGAATCTTCTACGTCGGACTCATGTCACTTCTTTGGTACCAGCTTCTGGTGCTCATGATTATAGTCCCGCACCCTTGTCCGGCTCCTCAGGTCATGAATATTGTGCTTCAATCGGTTAGTTAGATAGTCGTTCCACCCATGTAGGGCTTCAGGTGACTGTCATTTACTTTTCCTGGGAAGGGTTCTCCATTAAGTTTGACTAGTTGGACCGCGCCTCTGTCTATGACCTCTTTTACCACATATGGTCCCAAACAGTGCATTCTGAATTTTCCGAGAAACGTTTTGAACTTATTATCATACAGTAGCACTAAATTGTTTACCTTGAGGGTGCACAACTTGATATGGTAGTCGTGCCAGGCTTTTTAATGTTGCTTTTATACCTGCTGGTGAAATCCAACTAGAAATCGTTCTTCCTCGAGTTCTTCTAATTGCACGAGCCTTTCTTCAAGAGCTTCGCAGTCTGTCATGCATGTGAGCGCTACTATTTTTAGACTAGGTACGATGTATTCCATCGGCATGACTGCTTTCGTACCATAGACCAACTGGAATTGTGTTTGTCCCGTCAATTTATTGCACATTGTCCTGTATGGCCATAACAAAGCAGGTACACGTAGGTCCTAGTCGTCACACTGTGCATTACATATTTTGGTCAGCATAGTCTCCAATATTTTATTGGACACTTCTACTGTTCCATTAGCCTATGGGTGGTATGGTGTACTTTTCCAGTGATAAACCTAGAACTCTTCTATGAGCACGCTAATGGTTTCATTTAAGGAATGTGTTCCATGATCGCTCATTAAGATTTTCAGGCAACCAAATCGTGTCAACACGTTTTCCAACAAAACCTTTGCAATCATGGCAGTCATCCAGTCCTTGACCAGTTGTGCTTCTACCCATCATGTCAATTACTCTATCGCGGTGATGATGTAACGCACACCCGTCTTTCCCTGAGGTTTGATTAGGCCCACAAAGTCGATTGCCCATTTCTCAAATGTTTGTAGTTTCATTTGGGGAATTAGTGGCATCTCATCCCTTCATGATGGTTTTCCCTTCCTTTGACATCTATCGCAGGCCATACAATGCACTTTCAAATCCTAGTGCAGGGTTGGCCACCATAACCTTGTGCAAAGAATATTTTGTGCAGTTGTGCATCCTGCATAGTGTCCTCCTGCAGCACCCCCATGTACTTCACCGAGGATCTGACCTCGTCCAAATTCAAGTACATACCTTCGCAATATCTCATCGTTGCCTATCTTGTAGAGGTGTCTATGATGACAGAAAAGTCTGTCGTGCACACCACCAATTCCTTCTTCTATTGGATTGAGTACTCCTTCAGCGTAGTCCCTGTTGTTAGAAAATGGATTATATCTTTGAAGTGTTTGTCTGTGACACGTACTACAAAGAGCTGTGCATCCAGTAGTCCCTCCTCCAAATTTGTTGGTTCCTCGCCCGTCTCAATTCGTGACAAGTGATCTGGTCCTACATTTAAATGTCTCGGCTTGACTATGACCTCAAAATCATATTCTTGAAATAGTAAAGCCATTTTCATATGTTCCCCCTCAACACAGGCTTGTTCACCAAGTATTTCAACGCTGAATGGTCGGTATACATCTTGAAATGTCCCCCAAGTAAATAGTGTTGGTATTTCTGGAGCACGTACACCATTACCAACCCCTCGCATTCAGTGGTAGAGTAGTTATTTTCTGCTTTGGACATTCTTCAACTCGTAAACGCAATCGGGTGATCCACACCCTCTGCGCCCTCCTGTGTGAGTATGGCTCCCAATGTGATACACAATGCATCAACATGTACATGAAATTCCACACCACATTTCGGGAAGACCAAAATTGGCACAGAGGCCAGTTTCCCCTTTAGGACATCCAAACTCTTCATGCAATCATCAGCCCAGCAATATGTCACATATTTTTTCAATAGCTTTTCCATCAGTGCAGTTATTTAGGCATAACTCTTGATAGACTTCCTATAGTAGCCAATGTGCCCCAAAGTACTGTGTAACTGTTTGACACTGTGCGGTGCTTCCAGATTCAGAATAACAACAATCTTCACAGGGTCCACCATTAGGCCTTGTGTTGTAGACCACATGGCCTAGCAGGTTTCCAAAGGGAATGAGGAAGGTGCACTTTTTAAGGTTTAGCGCAATCTGGTATCAGTGTAGGTATCCAGCATCAAATGTAAGCTCACTACATGGTGCTTAACTAATCTAAAGACAGTCCAATCATCCAAATAGACCTCCAAGAACTTGTGGTTGTATTCTTTGAACGCTGCCACCACTATGCACGAAAATATTGCTGGTGTGTTCTTCAGTCCAAAGGGCATAACAGTATATTGAAAGCAGCCCCATTCTGTTGCAAAGGTTGTTTTGCTCCTATCTTTTGGCACGATCTTGATTTGATGGTACCCAAAGAAGCCATCCATAAATGAGTAAGCTTCCTAACCACCAACATTCTCTAATACTTCATCTGTGAATGGTGTCAGGAATGGATAGTGAACACAGGCGTCGTTGAGCTTCCTGAGGTCCATGCATGTTCTTATTTCGCCTTTCTATTTTTTCTCCTGCACTACCATAGGACTCACCCAATCGGATTCTTCCACTGGTTCAATAATTCTGGTTGCAAGCATTTTGTCTAATTCTTCATGGACCTTTTCTTTATACTTTGGGTTCAAGCGGTAAGGCCACTGCTTAACTTGCTTTGCGTCCGGTTTCAGAGTGATCTTCATCATCCCTAAGTCGCCAATGATCCCTTTTAAGTCTGTGAATTTGGTTGGGAACAAGTCTTGGTATTCGTAGAGTAACTCAGCAACCTTATCTACTGTAGCATCATCCTAATAGTCCCCAAGTGTTGCATACTTCATCTCTGCTTCTATGCCAATGTTTACCTTCTTTGTTTTTATCGGAGCAGTGATGTCGGGATCCTCAATTGACAGTCCTCGAACCTTAGACAGCCTTCGGTTTCTAGAATATTAATATTTTGGGGGTCATCATCATCCTCCTCCACCTGCACGTTATAACATCCTAGGGCGCTGCTTAACGGGGTTGCCCATACTAGTTGAAGCATTTCTAGTGGCTCCTGTGGTATCTTGAAGATGGTGGATTTTACTGCTTGCAACACAACATCAGCAGTATCCGACCACCAGTCTTCAAATGTGAATGTTAACAAAAATCCCTCATGCAAGACATCCCATTCACCCATACCATGTCGGAGTTCTGTCTCAGTATACCAATTCATGGGTATGATGTATAGGGTATGGTAGAATAAGTGTGCCCATTCAGGCTGTGGTTCTTTCTCGTAGACACTGGTCCACTTCGTGAGGTGCACGTGTGGGTCATCTCGTCCATCGTATTTTTCTTCCAACCGCAGTTGTGGTTTCCCAAATTGTAAGCGCATCATCCTTCTGCATCTGTGCCAATCCTTAAAACTTCCTTGATGTGTACCCCACTATCATGCGGGTGTCACACACAGTGCCCACTTTAATGCATCAAACCGCTCCTGTTCTGGTATTGCGCTTTCAAATTTGCTCATAATTCATCCATCGTTGTTAATCCATCATATGTCAATAGCTCCCTTGCATCTATTGTCATGTAATGGAGTGATCTAACCATCATGTTGCAATTCAGCATCGTCACTTCGTGCAACCGATTCTGCCATCCCTCTACTTATTCGTCTGAATCTGAAGTGTAGGAGCTTTTGCACTCCCACGAGATCCTCCCATCTGCAGTCGGATTCACCCAATCCTGGTCTCGCACGGTTATCTTGTAAATACAATCAAGATCATCGTCGCTATCATCGTTGCACACTGGTTCAGTGTAGCGCGCTCCTTCAGCTGGGTCTATTGGGACAAATACACATAGTGACTTTTCCTCATAGATCATTTTGTGCTTCTTCAAGGTTATGACTCCATTCATATCGGTGGCCCAATCTATTCCTAATAGTGCGGGATAGGGATTATTGTCATTGACAATCTCTATTACCTCAAAATTTGCATGCGCGCTCGCACCTTCAATATCAACTGTTACCCCTTGCAACCTCCCCATGTGCAAAAGCTTTTGTTGGTTCACCATTCATAATTGAATAGGAGACCATTGTAACGCAGGCCTGCCCATGCATTCCCATGTATGCTTTGGTAATACATTCGCATCGGAACCCAGATCTAGGATTACCTCATCCATTTCATATTCACCAATCTATGCAGTCAACCTCATTTCCCTTCTAGTGCACAATGCATGCTTCCCCAATTTTGAGACTACGCATGGTTCTCCTAACCCCGCGCACCTAGTGATCAGTTCCTGTAGTCCTTTTAACTACCTTGCTATTGCGCAGCAGTTTCATGCATAGCTCCAGAAAGTTAGTGAGCATTGAATGATCCATTCCTAGCTCTGGTTGATCCTCACTACCTGAAGTGGAGGCCTCCGTGAAGCTCTTCTTAGCTTCCATGAATGTCTCCTTTGTGCATTAGTCAAACTTGGGTTTCTTTGTAAGAGCCTTGTGAACCCACGTACTTTCCTCTCGTTGCTTCCTCGTATCCTCTCCCATGGTTGTACATTTCTGAGCATCTTGTTTACATACGGGTCCTCCTCGCGCAACTCAGACCTCATCATTTGTATATTTTGAGTCAAAGGAGGCTGGAATACACATTCTTCACACATACTCGTTATCAACGTAGGACAACCTATTGTTTCATGATCAAACTGAGCAAGATACGTACAGGATATCCTTGCCGGGTTGGTACAATCACAGGCATAATGCCCTGGTCCTCAGCAATTGTAACAAATTAATTTTCCGCGGCGCCTTCCTGGTCCAATTCCACCTCGTCCTTGACCTCTCCCCTGAAATCTAGCATGCGCCATCCCCACATCTAGGTCGAGGGCTCGTGTTTCTGTCAACGCTTTCTAGATCTTTGTGATCCCTATATTTGGGTGGTCGTTAGAGTGCTTGATATACCCTGTTAACGCGCGATCCTGCAATGCGCTCACCAATGTATCCTTCTTAATATTGTCATCCGTGACAACTTGTGCTTCCCATACTGCTCTTACCACAAACCAAAATTGGTCTAGATCTTCATTCCCTACCCCTCTGAATACTAGTAGTTTGATCGCACTCACTATATTGCACTGTGGAGGTGGTGGAGGTGGAGTGGGTGGAGATGGAGGTGAGAGAGTTGAACCGGGTGGTGGTGTGGGTGGAGGTGGTAACCGTGGAATGCGCTTCCTTATCAAACTGACCACGCTTCTCGAAGAGACCTTAGAGAATTCTTCCTCACTTTCTCGCAAGGGTGAAATTAAGGGACTATTTTCTAATTCTTCGCTACTTTTGTAGATCTTTCCACTCCATGTAGTCCCAAACATTAATGTATTTGCATGACCCTTTTTTCACACAATAGCATCTTAATCCAAGTATTCAAAGATTTAATATACTTACCTCACGGTCCTTTGAGAAAGCATCATTCTGCCTCACTATAGCTCACAGTCGTGTCTTCCACAAACTCAGTGATAAATCACCCTATTATCTGATCGAGCAAATGGTCCACAGCTCACGTGATCTTATGTTCTTATGCTTCTAGTCTGCGCACTGATTCTGGAGTCCACACTATTGGTTTGTCAAGCCTACACCTTCCCTGGCTGTCGACTAACTTCGAAATCCATTCATACAGTTCAGAAGGAAAGGATGCAAATAAAATCTCATGGACTTCCATATACACATAGTTCTCCAACCACTTTTCCTTAGATACTTGCAAAGTTCTATTTTCTTATGCCGCGAACTCGTGAATCTTCTTGTCCAAACACTCTTCAATTTCCTTCTTTGTTGGGTTCTAGTGGCACGATATCAGACATCCCTTATATAGATCTCGGTCCCAGCAACAGGACAATTTGTTGGCTTAATGGGGCCTGACCTAGGTTCAGAAGTGATTTAGCCAAGCAAATCCAGGTACTACTAGCCCTTTCAGGAACAGTCCGCGGAGCACAGACTGAGGTCTCACCTGAAGTAGTATGGGAGGGTGCTAGAACTAGGTTTCCACACCTAGGGGATGTCTAATAGGAGGTGATAGGTACACGGTCCAACCTGTTGTACCTGTGAGATAGTAGTTGGTCAGGCGACCAATCCCAGAGCATCTAAAATAATTGTTTTGGGTGGTTTTTGGTTTAAATTTACGGAAGAACAATGAATGAAGACAGATGCAGAATTGAAGTAATAAATCATTTGGGGTATATTGATACTTCAACAAGGGGCTGCTATAAATCATTATACAATGATATACATCAAAATAGTGGTGAGTAGAAGACAACAAAAAGTATGATTATCAGAGTTTCCAAACTATAAAATAGAAAAATCACAAGTTGGAAAACCTCCTAAACTATGTTCCAGAGGTTCAAGGTAGTATACTTAATGCTTACACAAGATGTTGATGATTTATTGAATAGAGGGGATTAGCTACACAAATAGTTACATTAATCCGGTCTCTTAATAGATGATCACTTCAGGAGCTTATAGGAAACAACTGAAACTCTAATTGTTCTTACCTAGATATCTCTACAAGTCATAAGCATATGAAGAAAGACATAATGATTCAAAAACTGGAAAAACTTATAGGATAACACAAACTGTGCAAGACCATATTCAAAATCCTTTTCTTTGCATTAAGGTTCCAAAAAGATTTAGTACATCAAGAGTGCAAAATTTTCCTTCAAAGGTGGCTTCCAGATTCGAAGTAGCATTAACAGTCAAAAACTTTTACAAGCAATGAGCTATGAATCTTCAACTCCGAAAAATTTACAACTCCGAAAAGGAGTTATTTATACAACAATAAAATTACAAATATCTTAAAACTATTTAAGATTTATTCTAGGAATGAAGAAGATCTTCATGGCAAGAAGATAGGGGAAGCTATTGAATTTCTTCTTGTTGTCCCCTTTATTCAGGTTGTGCTGGCTTTTGTATGATGATATTTTCCCCTTTATGATGCCTGGTTGTTTACATTCTTCACGCTGGCCGATTCCTTCAGTTAAATCCTTTTACTAATATTGCTTTAAACTTTGTAACTTTATTTTTGATCTTGTTGAGTAAATTCACTACGCTCCTTTTAGGTTTTACTGTGTTTTAAAACAGTAAATCTTCATACTGCGTCTTCAAATAGTTATGCAGGCTTGCTATTTATAAGCCTGAAAGAGCGTTCCTCTTACCAGCAAAACACAGAATTTATTAAGAAAACATGTTGGTTGAGGGTCTTAAATGGCTCTGCCAAGATTGAAAGACTATCGGAGGAGTTTGGGGCATATCAGAGGCTAAATGATGGCTTACAATGGCCGCAGAGGCTTATTGGAGGCTGTGCTATGTTAAAACAGGGAAACTGAGCAAATGGTGCTTAAAATGTGTTAAAAGGATAAACAGTCTAGCTTTTTAAACATTAGGCGAAAAATGAATAGTGGCAGAAATAGTATGAAGGATTAGTCAAGGCAAGAATGGCTTAATCTGGGTTTAAACTGAGATTAGCAGTAAAAATGAAGTTTTCGGGTCATTTCTGCGTTTAAATCAAAAATCGATTTAACACAAAAAATCATTGAAAAACACAATACGCAGACTTGAATTTGCATAAACTCTGGTGGATAATAATATCGGGCTTGATGCCAATTGCATATCGCTATCGGAGTTAGGTGGGGGGTAGGCCCATCGCATAGACATATAATAATGGGTGGATGCGACATGGCGATTAACTGAAATATATATGTGGTCGAGTCCAAGCTTTGACATTGCAGTCGGAGATCTCAATGGGCAGAGGATGTATGCATTGAATAGGAATTGCAATGGGAACGGATGCGATATGGGAATAAATTTTGATATATATAACATCGGGTCTAGGCCTCCCATTGCATATCACAATCAGAGTTCACACTGCGGGGAGTGCATTCATATGGAAGACTTGCGATGCGATATTCTTTGAATACATAGTTTTATAATAAAAGTATGGTATATGCATTGTTTTAAAATTCCTATGGTCCCGCCAATATGCGATGTGATATTTGTATATAATGCATAGTTTCTAATGAAACTTAAGGGTTTTTGGGTTATTAATTAAGGAACTATATAATATGGGAAAAGGGAAATATTATGGATTTAATACTATATGTTAATGTTAATATGAAAAATATAAATGGAAAGGAAGAATGGGCTAAGAATAATGGAATTATTTGCTCTTGACATATATTCGTCAATACTTAGGGAAAAGATGTTTTTATGTAAAAAATGAGTTTTCATGGTGTTTTTACTTTTCCTAGGTAAAAAGGGTTTTTACCATAGGAAAAGGGATTTTTAATGAAAATGAATGATTATGAATTGAATGAAGGTAGGAAGGAGAAATTAGTGAATATAGGAATGAATGAGGATGAATGGGAATTTAATTACTTGACTTTGTAATCCTTCATTTGCCTTGTATAATTGACTTCTGGGCATAGAAACATGATGAATGTACATTTTGTCCAATCAATCATTAAACTTCTACAACCTTTCTCTACTTACCCTTTGCTTATCCTATCATTTTTTCTTCACTTAATGGGTGCATTTAAGCTAGCAAACCCTTATCCTTTCTTCTTATTTAACAAAAATAAACTATCTAAATCTACCCTTATAACTTCCAAGGGCTCAGATTAAACTGATGAGCACCTTGTTATTCTCTACCTAAGTACTGATCTTTCAAGATTAAATAGTTTCGACACATCTTTATTCTCAATCTATAACATCAAATTTAAAGCATGAAGCAGTCAAGATTAAATAGTTTGACTATCATGGGTTTTGGCATTTAAAACAAGCTATACACAACTATTATTTTGCAGAAAAAGTAGTGGAATTTGGACTTGCTCACTTTCAGAGTTTATTTGTTTTATTTCTACCTAACATTTTATTTTTTCCTTTATTTTTTAGAGCAACTAACCTAACATTTTCTTTGATATGGACATCATCATCAAAAAATATTTTTTAAACTAACATTTTATTCACTATTGTATGTCCATATCCTAACTTAACATTTTTTGAAATATTCTATCTAATCAAAACCAAAAAATGCTACAACATTAGCTCCATCTGGGGACTGCTTTCTCCTGTAGAATGCAGAGAACCTGCAGATCCATGTGCCTTCTCCTTGGGCTATGGAGTCCTTGCTGTAAAAAATATCACACTGACATCTTGGAAAGGAAAAGAAAACCAGAGTTATGTACAATGAAAACTATTTCACCTTCTTAGTAATGAATATAATGTTTGAGAAACCTTCCATTTACAGGATAAGCTGAATATTGCCCCTCAATATTTTGCAGCTCAAAAGTGTTGTTACCCTTTACTTCAGCAATTGCTAAAGTTCCAAACCACAGATTGTCGAATTTGTCATGCTTTCCTTTCTCTTCTCTCCTAACATCCCATCTTAGAACTAGATCACCTTCCTTAAAGTCCCTTTCCCTGGCTCTTCTATCAAACAAGACCTTCATCTTATTCTAATATTTCTACAATTTGTATTGAACTTCATCTCTATTTTCATTAAGCTCAATAATCTGATTTATTCTTCTAGAAAAATCATCAGGTTCATCTGTTGCATCCTGCAGAAATTTCAAAACAGGGAAAGCCAAATTGGTAGGGAATATTGCATCTTTACCATAGACTAGCTGAAATGGAGATTTTCCAGATGACCTCTTTGGAGTAATTTTGTTTTCCCTTACTGCATAAACCAAATGTGAATCCCAACTCTTCTTATGATCAGCTAGTGTCTTTTTTATTACCTTTACCAAGCTCTTGTTTGATGATTATGCAAGGCCATTACCTGAGGGTAATATGGAGTTGAATGATGTAGCGAAATCTGATATTTCTGGTAAAAGTCAATCATTTTAACACTAGAAAAAGATGGTGCATTATCAGTGACAATTTGAGTTGGGCAACCAAATCTAGCTAAGATATTCTCCTCAATAAACTTAATTACCACTGCATCAATAGCATTTCTTACTGGAATTGCTTCCACCCATTTAGTAAAGTAGTTTGTTGCAGTGAGGATCCATCTATGCTGATTACTTGGAAGTGGGATGAATCTCTCCAATAAAATCTAATCCCCATTGAGAAAAAGGTGTTGAAACTATGGATGGAACAAGTGGAAGAGCAGCAAATTTCTGTTTTCCAACAAACATTTGGCAAGGAACACAACCTCTTACGTTTTCCCCTACTTGTAAAAACAACGTGGGCCAATAAAATCCTCCCCTCAAAATCTTGTATGTTGTAGCTCTCCAAGCATAGTGTCCCCCACAAAATCCTGTATGAAACTAATCAATGATGCCTTCAGTTTCTAATTATGTTAAACATAATAACAAAATGTTAAGTGGATATTTCCAGTATAAATTTGCATTAATAAGCAGTACTTGACTAATTTCAATTTGAGGGTTTTACACTGGGTTTTGGAGAATGATGTTGGACACTCAAAATTGATCAAGAAATTAATAATATCTTGATACCAATTTCACAACATGTATTTTTTATCAATGTGTATTGGATTGATCTGTTATGATGGTGGAGGTTATTGTGAATTCTCCCCTGTAGGATGAAGGGCAAGTTCTTGTGGATTCTCCTCTTCTGCAAGGACAGAAGGTTCTTGTGGATACTCCTCTTCTGCAAGGATAGAAGGTTCTTGTGTATTCTTCCCTTGAAACTGAAAGGAAAGTTCTTGTGGATTCTCCCCTTCTGCAAGGACAGAAGGTTCTTGTGTATTCTTCCCTTGAGACTGAAAGGAAGGTTTTTGTGGATTCTTCCCTTGTATTTCTAAAACAGAATTGATTCCAAGTACTTTGCAGTTGGATTTAGCTAGAAGCTTAGCTAATCCTTGACTTTTTACTAGCTTCGTAGTCTTGATAGTTAGATCAAATTCCCGAATTTGAGTGATCCATCTACCTCTTTTCCCATCGGTGTCTAGTTGGGTTGAGACAATTTTGACAGCACTATTTGGGACATAAGTTGTAATAGGTGAGTGTAAGACATACATTCTGAATGATTTCAGAGTTTGGATGAGGGCATAGGCTTGCTTCTCAATGATGTCATACTTCAGCTCAACATCTCTCATAACCTTGCTGAAAAAGGCTATGGGTTGGTCATGGGAATCTTTATTTTTCTGTAAAAGAATAACAGCAAGGGTTGTTTCAGAGTAAAAAGAGAAAATACTAAATGGCTTGAATAATCAAGGTTGGCTAAGGTGGGAGCTTCAGAGATGGCTCTTTTTATTTGTTCAAATGCATGCTAGAAGAGGGAGTCCATTTGACTTCACGATCCTTTCGGAGCATGTCTGTTAAATCCTTGACTATCTCTGCATAATTGGTAATGAATCTCCTTAGAAAAATTATCTTGCCCAGAAAACCTTGAATCTCCTTTCTATTTCTAGGCAAGGTCAATGATTCTATGGCAGATACTCTTTTGGGATCAATTACTATGCCCTCCTTTGAAATTATATGGCCCAACAATTTTCCTTCTTTAACAGCAAACAAAGACTTCTTTCGGTTCAATGATATTCCAAATTTTCTACACCTGTCAAAAACTTTCATCAAGTGCTTTAAAAGTTTCCGAACAAGCTTAGAAAAAACAATTATGTCATAAAGATAAATGACCACAAATTTATTTACCTGACCCATGGAAGTGATATCCATTGCTCTCTGAAACGTTGCTCCAGCATTTGTTAAGCGAAATGGCATCCTTGCATACATGAATGTACCCCAGGGTGTTGTAAAGGTTGTCTTCTCTCTGTCTATTGTATCAACGTTTACCTTATTATAGCTGTTAGGAGTCTGTATTGTCTACTTTTGACCCTACATTTTGTTATGATATTACCCTTTTTAGCCTATAAATAGAAACCCTTGATATCATTTTTGACCTCATCATCCCAAGGTGTGAAGTAACTCTCCTCATTTGCTATATGTTTAATTATTCAACACATATTCATGTTATCTTTACAATTAATCTTTGGAAATTTGCTAAGTCGCTGACAATTGATTGGAATTGTTCAAAGCCCACAGAATCATAATTCACAGTTGCTGCAACACCAGAAACAGCAACTGTGCAGTTGCTGCAACACCAGAAGTAGCAACTGACTAAAGCAGGTGTTATCACTGAAAATATTTCAAAGGAAAAGGGTAAGGTAAGGGAGAATTGATCTTGGTTATTCTCAAGTTCCTTTCATGCATAAGAAGCACTTGGCAAACTCAGGGTCAACATACATCAGAGTTCTTTGAACGCTCAAGCAAGGCATGTAAGTTTTGAACAACTTCATGGTAGATGGAAAGGCCATTTCAAGCAAAGGTAAGATCAAGAGAGTTGAATTTTTGACTTGAAGCTGTGTTTTTAAAATCACACAGCAATTTCGTAGCGCGCTACGAAACTGCTGTAGCTGCACATTATGCTTTCATGGACCAATGTTGAAAGACAGGCAAATATTTTTGAAAGGAAGTTTATGAAGATGATCATTATTCATAGCTATTTTTCTTCATGATGCTTAAGGAAGCTTCAAAGAGGTTTTGGGTCAAGTCTACAGTGTATGTAAAACAAGATAATCCAATGCAATTGTATGAAGAACAACCGGGGTAACTGAAGCAGCCTTTTTCAGGAGAAAATTTGTTTTAAGTAGTAAACTTCCAGGAGGTCTCCAGAGAAACTGAAAGAATATTTTGGAAAATTGAAAGAGGTTTTTATTCCTAACATACTAAACTAGAAAAGCCTCTTTCAGTTTCTGCAAATTAATTATGATCTGGGAGAAATGGATGATTAAACTTGCGCTACGAAACTGCTGTAGGTGCAAGTTTTTCACAGGCATATTTCTTTGTTTTACACCTGTTTTTCAAAGGCACATTCTGGGAGGTAGGGACGGTATTTCAAAAAACCAAGAGTTTTTTTTGTTCAGCATGGATTGGTTCACAAAAGCCTCCTTCATGTTTTCTAAATACGTTTTTTGTGAGAAGTTATGAGCTCTGTCCCAAGACCCATTTTTCAGCCAGAACAGAGCAAGGGACAGTCTCCTAGTTTCTAGGAACATCAAGGATCGATTCTGGACCGCTGGAGAAGTATTTTAAAAAACCAAGAGAGGTTTTTGTTCTAGACACCCTGGAATACAAAAACCTCCTTCAGTTTCGAAAAATGTGTCATGGATGAGGAGATAAAGGCTTTGTCCCACGTGCCATTTTCAGGGATCCTAAACCTAAAAACAGGGAAACATGTTCCCTAATTTCTAAGGTTTGTCTTCAGCAGTCAGATGACCACGTGGGAGGCTTCATCAAATTCGACTTCTTGAGGTTGCAAGTTGTCAAATAATGCTTTAAATTCTTAGATAAGGTTGTTGTAATCATGATAAGGAGTTACACTCCTAGTTGTATTAGGTCACTAGCACTCCTAGTGAACAGCTAGTTCTAATTAATGGTTTGTTTTATGGTTAGAATAGGTGTCACTGATGACAAATTCGAATTCTCTTGATCATGGATGATGGAATCCTAATTGTAAATGCTTTATATAGAGCAAGAGGTCGAATTAGCAAAGGGTTGGAAATTTTATGAAAAGGCTGGTATTTGGCTTATGTAAGACTTTGTTTCAGTAATACATGTTTGGCTTTACTTCTTAGGATTCATGAGGGATTTTTTATGTTCAGAATATGTGATGTTGTCCTTTTCTTAATTCTTTCAGTGGTATGGATGTGTAATCACTCAGAATTCACTGGATGTGCTCTGACTTCCTATATACATTCATAAACTGTGTGGTCCTATATAATTTTTATGTTCTGAATATTTAAATGTTGAATGCCCTGACTTCTATGTAAGGTTGAGTTCATTGTTATATTGAGGTGTTGTTGACTCCATAAGCCCAATGGATAGTTGTTAAATTTTTTTCCACCATTCATATTTTCACAGTTGTTTTACAAGAGTTAGCCATCTTATCTATAATTAAAATCATTAACCCTTTTGAGAGAGCCCTCTCAGGTTGAGGAGGCTGAGCCTTAGCCTAAAGTAGGTTTGAAATAGTTACTTTGAGTCAACCTGACCAGCAGCCTATCAGGATCTGATTTTGAGATAACAGCAGGAAAAGCCTCAATTTGCAAAAGATGAAACAGTAACTGTCTGAAGCTGGCAAGACTATACTCGGCCGATCATGATAAAGCATGATCAGCCAATTTAGTCACAGACACAGGAACACCAGGAACAGCATGAAGTGTTTTAAGGAACGGCTAATATTTACCAAATTAGCAACAACAGCAGAATAACCAAGGATAGCACAAGGACCCCGAGGAGATAGACGAAGACCTCCCGTTTTGCAACAACGGAAAGATCTGATTAACCAAGGATGACAAAGTTATACATTGTTGTAACAGTATGCTATAATAGGAATTAATTTCCTATTTTTGTACAGAATAATTAAACTGTAGGACAATCTATTGTAATAGATGTCTACTCTATAAAGAGGACACATCTACAGTTGAAAGACTGGAATGTGATACCGGAATACTGTAGTGTTGAAGGTCGGAACCTTTGTTGTAATTGAACTCTTGGAAAATGAATAAAGCATTGTTCTGAGCAATTTTAACTTAGTATTTGTGTGCGGGGGAATCTTGTGAGAGGGACAGGGCCCACCTTCTTCACAAGATTCACCCATTCCTTTCCTGTTAAGTGTGTGTTATTTCTGTATGTGTTTAGCCTTGCTTCTGATATTTCCCTTTTGTTGATACGTTGTTCCTTTAATCAATTGGCGCTGTGAGAAGTGTGTCACCGGTGAATAGGATTTCTGGTGTGTATTGGCGACTGGTCACGGAGGCAGGTGCTGGACGTCCTTATTCTGAGGACAGGGTCCTGGTCCTCTGTTACAAATATAGAAATTTTGAATAATTTAACACATATTCAACAGAGATTATCCTGATCATGTACTATTGCGGAAAACATACACAATACATAAGCTCCTCTACGTTGATCATCAATATAGCAGCATCAATAACAAAAAACATCAAGAGCATTCACACATTAACACAGTATGTATCCCGGGGAAAGCATCTCGCTAAAAACCCCAACTATCTGTATATTAATGATTGAGTCATGTAACATTACACAGCATAATACTTCTCACAAGTATCTCCACCTCTGTTACACACAATACAGCTCAGATCTGAATCAATCACTGGCTCAAATCTCCTTCGCTGCTTGCCTGCCTCCGCTGCTCAATACCTGCTCAAGAACTGGTGATAATTCCAAGGCAACCACGTATTTCCTTGGCTAAATCACGTGAGCATAAGCTACAATGTGGGAAAATACGTTGGCATACTCAATCCCATGATTTGTGCACGATCTGATGCACAACTATAGTCACAACTGATAGCAATCTGATTCTCTAACACCTGTCCCTGCTGAACTGAACATGCACTGACATGCAATTGAGTTAACTGATGTATTCATTAGTTGTATTATGAGTTAATAACTGTGAATTAATTAATAACTAATTCACCCAACTCATCTCTAGTCTATTCGCCAGTTAGACTAAATACAACCAGTTTAACAAAGCTAAACTGAACACAACTCCATCAACTGCACCTCCAGTCCACTAAACTCAACTCACTTGAGTTCTAACTGAAGTCATGCATGCAAATATTCAACTAAACCATAAGAACCACGTATTTCCTTCATGCAATTGCATGTGCCACATCCGTAGCTCGAACTGAAGTGCTCCAAGAGAATAAGATTAAGTTTATAGTCCAAATATTATTGTGAGATAATAATATTTGACTTTTCTATTTTTGACAGCCAGTCTAAAAATAGACTTGATCACTCACACTTTGATCACTCACACTTTCATCAAAAATAGAAGTCCATCTATTTTTCCCAACTTGATCAATCATCCATAAATAGCAACCTACAATCCATAGACATGAGCCATATGTCTAAAAATAGACATAGTCTAAAAATAGACTTGCGCCAAAAATAGCCTGCGGGCCCACTTAGTGAAGGCGACTCCTTTCCACTAAGCTCCATCATCTTGTTGCATTCTCAACAAGCATTTCTTGTTGCACACTTTTCAACACTCCCTCTCAACAAGAAAGGCTTCTTCTCAAACCCGATCCTGTAACTCCAGAATGTTCTGCATGCAACACATCTGGCCGGTCCACTTGCTCTATCATTAAGGTCTCTGACTGCTATTGCCTCTATCGACTGAAAACTCTGCATCTCTGTGTTCTTCAGTATCTGACTGCTCTAACCTCTATCACCTTGATCTCTGACTGCATCCGTGCTGCTGCTAGTTCTATCTCCCGGCATTGCATCCGCACTGCACCTCCCAACTGACCTCCCTGTTGGGCTAGAAACATACTCTGATGTTGAAGCTCTACCTGCTGCTGACAAGTGCTCCCTCT